>RJWJ010011286.1:0-44721 GCA_004363605.1 Indri indri
AGAAGTTCTCCAAGGCACCATGTTGCCACCAGTGGGAACTTGGAAAATACCCAAATGTCTTTCTCATTGTACCACAACCTAAATAATGAAATGTCTTTATTTCTTCCTTCAAGCCCTTATTTTCTCTCTGCCTGGGGAGGCCCAGCTCATCCTTAGCTCTTCTTCTTTCATACCTGCTTCTCAGCTCCTTCACTTGGGTCAGCCCTTCCAGAGAAATGCAGGAGAAAACCCTGTCCCATTGCCTGCTCCACACACAGCCCTGCTCAAGAGTCCTCCTCATCAGGGACTGTTTGGGTTCTACTTTATTGAACAACTACTGATTTTCCGTTGACTTTCTTTGCCTCCAGTCAGATTTCACATTTATTTTTATCTTGGTTGTAAATCTTCTCATGAGAATATCTACTTAAATTTCAACAAAATTGAATGTAGTAAAGAGTCCAAATTAGAGAAGCTATATAACCTCCCAGATCTGGACTTCATTTGATGTTTAACCTATAAAGCAGGCATGTGTTTTTCTTTATCCAAAAGCATCAGAAGCTGAGACTAGGTAGATTTTCTTTCCTCAGTTCTCTAAAGTCAGCCTCTAAACAATACTTTTCCACTCCCTTTGAGGGAAACTGAGTCTTTACCCTCTACCCTCCCTTCATCCGTCAACTCTGGCTGTTCAAGTTAAGCTGGGTTACTTTCCACTCCCTCATAATAGCTGTCACTATCCCCAGAGTCGTCTGTTTTGAGCAGAAATTTAACTCTGAGGAAAGAGCCTGTGGTGAATTGATACCTGATACAGTAACAGATGCTTTGCACAAGAATGTATTAGTTTCTGTTGTCAAAGTCCTTTGTGAGGCATAGCCACAACTTCCTAATATCATCAGTGTTCTCGCAGCCCTTATTCTGGCTTCTTATTCTGGGACCAGTTCTTTTCTAACAACACTGCTTTCCTCACAACCTGGGAAGAAAAGTTGAGATGTCCCCTGCAGTATTGGCTCATGAAGTGAAAGGCACATTCTCACATCCCCTAAATGATTAGCATGACCTTCTTGAAAGAGCAGAGGGAGGGAATTTATATTGAGTATCTGCTGCGTGCCATACACTGAGCTTGGGAATTTTTCATGTTGACTCTTTTTTGGGGAGGGTGGGGGGACAGGATCTTGCTCTGTCACCTGGGCTAGAGTACAGTGGTGTCATCATAGCTCACTGCAGCCTCAAACTCCAGGGCTGAAGTGATTCTCCTGCCTCAGCCTTCTAAGTAGCTGGGACTATAGGCACGTGCCGCCACGCCTGGCTGATTTTTCTATTTTTTTGTAGAGACAGGGTTTCGCTCTTGCTCAGGCTGGTCTCGAACTCCTTGGCCTCAAGCAATCCTCCCACCTCAGCCTCCCAAAGTGCTAGGATTACAGGCGTGAGCCACTGTACCCAGCCTAGAGTTGCTTTTAATGGGAGGTCAAATAGAATCCTAAAAGGGGCTCTGTCTGAGAGTCAAGACACCTGAATCCAGTCTGGATGACCTTCTATATCCCCTGCACCTTTCTGATTGGACTTCAGCGTTGTTCACACTGGTCTCAAACTCCTGGCTTCGAGTGATCTTCCTGCCTCAATTTCCCAAAGTGCTAGGATTAGAGGCATGAGCTACCACCCAGCCTCATGTTGACTCTTTACAACAGAGGTAGGCAAATTTTTTCTGTAAAGGGCCAGATAGTCAATATTTTCAGCTTTGTGGGCTATAAGGGCTCTGTCGCAACTACTCAATTCTGCTGTTGCAGTGAGAAAGCAACTATAAGCATTATATAAACAAATGGAAGTAGCTCGGTTCCAATAAAACTTGACAGTAGGCTGGATTTGGCCCAAGGGCCGTAGTTTGCCAACCATTACTTTATATCAACCCTATGAGATGACATCATTAATCCCATTGTAGAGATTAGAGAGTTGAAACCCAGAAATATCAAATTTGTACCTAGTGTCCCGCACTAATACCGTATTGACGTTCCTCTCCAGTCTATCCAAAGCCTGGCTTTCCCGCAGTTCTTCCCATCCAGTTGTATTTATCATTCCTTTCCTATCATTGTTCAATATTCCTGTCACTTCTCAATAGTCACTGCAGGCTTTGGGTTATGACTTAAAATCATGTTCTGCCATAGCCACTTGCTATCCCACATGACAGTGACCAGTCATAAATTCCACCCGACATGTTCTTCATCTTGAACTCTGTTAGCACGTGGATGCTAATCTTGAACCCTGGTTATAACCACTGAGCCTCCTTCCATTTCCCATTAAATCTGCACTTTGTCCCCATTGCAAGCTCTTTCACCTTTACTTATCCCATTCTTTTCCTACTGAGTTGGGACCACTGGACACACTGCTATGGTCTAGACCTTGATCATCTCCTCCTTGGATTATTGTGATAAGTCATCAACTGGACTTTCTCACTTCATTCTTTCCTGCACCCCAATTCTAATCCATTCTCCAGTTAGCCAACAGAATTACCTTTCCAGAATATGTCTATGATGGGTCACTCCTGAAATAAAAACTGCAGGGTTTCCCCATTGCCTGCAGTCTAGTTCAAACTCCTTAGCATTGAATTTATGATCCCTCACAACCTCCTATCCAACCGCATGCCTTACCACTCCTCAAACACAGTGTTCCCATCAGTCCAAACTGCCCGAGGTGCCTGGAGACAGGGCTCTGGCCTTACAGGTTGTTTACTGCACTCAACAAGCAGTATTTCCACGTGGCTATGTCCATCCAGAGGGGACATCTTTGTTTCTAGTCTGTGCAAGGATGCCTTATATGCCTTGTATTCTAGCTGCAGCCACACCTGCACTTACCTGGCACAGTCGCGCCCCTGTGGCCACTGCTGCTTCTGTGACCTGGAACACTCGTGCTCTTTCCCTGTCCTTCCTTGTGTCTCAGCTCACTTGTCACTCTTTTGTGACAGCTGTGTTTCTCCCCTGTGTTTCCCTAGTTCTCTCTCTTCATCCTCATAATCTAGTGATTCTGTCTGTGCCGTGTTCAGTTCCTCAGCCAGGTCGTAGCCCTGCAGGGGTCAGACCACTTCTCTTATCTTCAATTCCTAGCTCAATTCCTGACACATACAGAACACTCACTTACCTGCCTTGGAATGGCACTAAAGGACAGAAATAACAGCATGACTAAATGTTTCACAATATTTCTATTTCTCTGGGAAGATTAAACAACATACATAGCAGTTGAACATCTCATCCTAGCGATTAGATCTCAGTAATGCTGGGTTTGTTTTCAATAGTTTAAGAAAGCCGGATATCTTATTGGTTTTGTTTTTGAAGTAGGCTGAGAGCCACAGATGTGGGTTTTACATTTTTACATTGTATAAATTCTCCATCTAGAGTAGCAGTGTAGGCTGCTCTGTATGCCTCAGAGTTTATGCAAAGAAAGGATCAGGTGCTGCTGACAGGCAAGCTCTCAGATGCTTTGCTTTGCTCGGGTTGCTCACTTGGTTATCAGAACTGTAGATTCTGGGAGCTCTGTCGTAGGTAAAAGGTAGCCTTTGTGTGGAGGTGCCGAGGGAGCTTGATCCTATCTCCAGGGCACAGGCAGCCCCTCCCTGGCCTATGGCAGATGATAGATCATTTCTTTATGTTCAACCATCCACCCTTTGGAGGACCTTGGGCCCAAGTGGGGTTTGTGAAGCAGGCTCACTGTGCACCGGTTACTAACTTGTCTGAGTTCCATGAGACAGAATAACCCCATACACAGCAAGTTACATGTAGCGGGTTTATTACTTACAGATAGGCAGCAAGGGGCAATAGAAGCCTATGATTCAGGGCAAGCCACTCCCCCAAAGCTCAGAAAAGCTGCCCAGGGTGGACAGAGTCCTGTCTGTATGTGCCACTCTTGCACTGCAGCTGGGGGACTCCAGAAAGCATCCTGCCCTGGGTTTTGTGTCCTGGAGCCATATGATTCCTTGGGCTAAGGCACCGAAGGGTATCCTGTTTCTAAGGGTGACTGGAACAGAGCCCGAGCTGTTCTGGACAGTCCCTCCCTATCTCAGATGCTGCATTCCAAGAACATTCTACACTTATTCTAGAGAACTGCAAACAAGAAAGGAGAAAGTGTGAGTTAGTACGAGGCTACCCATTGAACTGTCCTGCAGGATTTTCCCCTTTCTCAGGAGAAGTCACAAATGTGGGTAAATCCAGGATTTGAATCAAGATAGGCCTTTAATATGGTGTCTTTTAGGGAGATTTGATGAGAGTCTGAAAATATAAATTTTTAATGGCATAATGTGAAAAAGAGAGATCAAGAATCTTTATTTTTACTACAAAAGGTAAAAGAATCATCATAGCATCAACTTAGGGGAACTGACTTCTATTATAAATCAAAAAGATATTTTTTGGAAACTTCTAGGTTGAGTTTTTATAGATAGAATATCCTTTTTGTCTCAAAAATGCTCATTATCAGCATGCCACTTGGTCAGTCATTAAGTATATTCAGATATTATTCTGATATTTCAAATAGTACTGATGTGATTTTTTTTAATTTAGTTTTTCAGAAAGAGCCTCAGTCAACTCTTTTAAAATTCCCACTTGGGAAATGATTTTGACTTGTTTCAATTTAATAATTTATAAAATTATCATTTGAAGAGTTACTTTGTATATAAGAAACTTTTAAGCCTTATATACATCTTCTAAGAATTTTAATGAGGTAGTTGCTAAGAGTAAAACCCTTTTTACTTGTTAAATCCTTTGACATTATTGTATCTCAGTTTTTGAGTTTTTAGTAGTGTCATATTATAATTTAATTCTTTCAAAATTGTGCTTCAAAAGACAAAAAAACTGTCAAGTTAAAGTATGTTTTCAGTTTTGCTGTTAATTATTTGTGCACTGACCATTGGAAAAGTAATCTTTAAAGAGATTACAAGATTATATGGGAGATGAAACTGATAGATATAAAATGATCAGAAAATGTTCTTTATATAAGCACATATTTGAGTAAACTTCTATTTGGCTTAGTGTTTACCATTTTAGAGGTAGGATCCAATTATGTGGATTTTAACAGTAGCGAAAGCTTTGTGAATGCGAGGAAATCAAGTAGGAAGAATAGAAAAATGTTTAGAGAAGAGGGAGAAAGCATACATAAGGGCAAAAAGAACAGGATTTAGGTGCCCAATGCATGCAGGGTCAGTGGTAGGCAACAGGCCAGAAGGCTCAGGGAAGGCCATGTCCTGCTCTGGTTTGAGGCCTACCTGAGAGTCTGCACGCACACAGAAGGTCACAGGTGTGTGAGGTTTGGCCTTGGCCTTGTAGGTGTCAGTTGCTGGTGGGAAGCTGCTAGGGAGGAGGGCAGCACAGTGGTGCAGGGTATAGGCTCAAGGGTAAGACAGACTTGGGATGGAAGGCCCATTCTGCTACTTAACCAACTTGGCAGCCTTGCTAAGCTTCAGATTCTCAGATGAATAGTGAAGAGGACGCTAACAAGTACCTAATACAGTTATTGTAAGGATTAGGTGATCTAGTAACCTGGATTCCTGGTACACGCGCACACCTAGAATAGATTGCATTACCATTATTACTAAACTAATTTATTCTGAACCATCACAAAGAGAAATTTATCCCATAAATATTTAGTATTCTTTTGTTGCAATTTCAGTGACCTTATTAGATTGCTAAGGACAACATCTGTCTAGAGGTAACAAACTATTTTCATCTTATTTTGAACTAAACCCTTTTAATAGCAGTTAATTAAATTGATGTTTATTGGTTTGTCCAAATTTTTATGAAAATGGTACTTTAGATAAATGGAGCCTGAAATACAAATTAAAATTTAAATCTTAAACAGTCTTTTTTTTTTTTGAAAATGGATCTTGTTAATGGAAAAAAATGAAAATAAAAAGAATGAACTGACCATTCCAAGGCTTGATTATAGTATAACATTTGTATTCAAATGTTCTGTTCTCCTGATGATCGCCATCATGTTAATCACCAATATTAATATAACTGCCTAGAAGTTGAGCAGCTATAAATAGCTCTATTCTTGTTCACAAATGGTGACTTTGCCTTGAGAGAGGAAAGTGATCAGACTATCACTTTGCACGTTGCAGTTGGGCTCCTTGTCTCATATTTCTTATCTAAGTATCTGTTAGTAGAGTACAAAATTGAACACAGATCAATGATCTTCTAAAGCCCTGTCATTGTGATGCGTTAATGGTAATATGTCTGACTGCAAATAATTATTTGGCTCAGAAACAATTGGATTCAATGTAAACATAGTCTCAGCCATAAAATTGTTCATGCTGAACCACAAAAACTCATGAGTTTGTTCAAAAATGCTATAATAACTAGGGAGTGGTTGGAAGAACACTATTATTTATAGAAAATAACCAGGGTTTTTTATTTTATTTTGTTTTTTATTTATTTTGTAGAAATGGGGTCTCACTGTGTTGCCCAGGTTGGTCTTGAACTCCTGGCCTTATAAGTGATCCTCCCACCTCAGCTTCACAAAGTGCTGGGATTACAGGTGTGAGTTACCATGACCAGCCTGAAAAGAACCAGTTTTTATTTACTGGTTTTTCACAAAGAATCACATTTTCTGAATTTAAGATTGAGACAGGTATTTGGTACAGCATTTGTTTCCTGATGTGTACATTTAAATAAAAATTATCTCAGAATCAAAATTTTAGATTTTTTTTATTTAGATTAGCATAGATCTAAATAAAATCTTCTAGATCTTCTTGATTAAGAATGTGAATTACCAGGTCTCATTTCCCCAAATTATTTAAAACAGCTTACAGAGATGTATAACATGACAGGATAATAAATGACTGAATTGACTGTGGTTAGAGAGATAGACCAGATAAACTAGGTAAAAAGATGAACTGGGTAAATGGAGAGATAAACTAGATAGATAGATAGGTAAAAGGGAAATATGGGCAGGAAAATAAAGAGAAATCTGGGAGACTGGCATGTAACAAATTCATGACACAAATGCTACTATAGTTGGTGGGAGACGACAAAGCATTCTAAAAGCAAATGGCAAAACATAAATAAAAAGAATAAGATTCCACAAAATCTGGATTTTTCAGGCAGGGCATATGGTCCTTTGCTAAGTAGGGTCCTTTGGAAAGAGAGGAGGTGTTTATGGTCAGCTCTTCAGATGACTATTCATTTCTCGAACAAGTATTTACTGAGTACCCAACACTGTTCCTGAACAGAAGAGAAGAGACAAGACTCTCCACCACCATGGAATTTATATTCCAGAGCAGAGAGACAGATAATACACAAAATATTTAATGAATATATATGTGTGCATATATACAACATATTAAAAAGAAATCAATGATATGGGGGAAAATAAAGTAAGACACAAGGTTAGAGAGTGCCTGGGGGCTGGGAGTTCCATTTTTTTTTTTTTTTTTTTTGGACAAGGTCTCGCTGTTGTCCCAGGCTGGAGTGTGCAGTGGTGTCATCCTAGCTCACTGCAACCTCCAACTCCTGGGCTCAAGTGATCCTCCTGCCTCAGCCGCCCCAGTAGCTGGGACTACAGGCATGCACCACCATGCCTGGCTAATTTTTCTATTTTTTGTAGAGACAGGATCTCATTCTTGCTCAGGCTAGTCTCAAACTCCTGGCCTCAAGCAGTCCTCCCGTCTTGGCCTCCCAGAGTGCTAGGATCACAGGCATGAGCCATCAGACCCAGCCTGTTAGTTTCATTTTAAATAGGCTGTTCAGGGTAGGTGTCACTGACAAGTTCGTTTTTGAGCAGACTTCTGAAGAAGTGAAGGGGCCCTGCAGATGTGGAGGAGAGAGTCCTGACAGAGGTGGAAGCGTGCCTGCGGGCAGTGTTTCTCCACCTGAGTGCATTCTGTCCTTCAGGGCACATTGGCAATATCAGAAGTTTCCGATTTTCAGTTTGAGGTGAGGGGGTTGAAGGAGCTCAGGAAATTTCACCCCAAAATATGACTCCTTGTATAAAGAGTATTGTGAATTAAGCGCCCTTAGAGATCAAAAGACGTTGGAAGGGGCTTTCCCTCTACCTGCATAAAACCAGAGGGATCCATCAAAAAGAACACTTGCCTTTTATTCCCCTCCCTGTTTTCTCAATATATTACAGGAAAGAAGATTAAGAATGCAACCAGACCTGGTCCAAACCATTTTAAAGATAATGCCTGTGTCTCAATTTGATTAAATTTTCCAAGAGAATCATTTACAAGTCAGTCTGTTTCCCCTCATCCATTCATCCTCCCTAGTAACCATTTATTTATTACCTATATTCCTGATCTCCCCCTCCCCTCTAATGGAGGGTATGTAAACTTCTGGACACCATTGGGAAATCGGGTCATCACTCTGTGATTCTCCTCATGAGCATGCGAGTTGATCTTTCAGCAAATGCTCTAGGATAAAGGGGAAACCTCCCCTCACCCCACAGGGTGCTACTGTTATTTAGAGGACGGAGGCCAGGAATGCTGCTAAACATCTCACAGTGCACAGGACAGCTTGCCATAACAAAGAACTTTTTAGTCTAAAATGTCAATAGTGCCAAGGTCCAGAAGCCATGGTCTCCTGCAAGGAGCAGTGGTGTCACCCAGGGGACAGGGCGGGGGAGGAGCGGGGAGGCAGCAGATGTAGCAGGAGATGAGCTCACAGACTTCAAGGGGGTCCAGAGCCTGTAGCACCTCAAAAGCTCTTACCTGGGCTTTTGCCTTTTTTTCTGAAAGATAATGAACCACAGCTAGTTCTGAGCAGTGGTGATCTGATCCACCTTGTAACAGGCTCACCCCAACTCCTGTATTGAAAATAAACTTTGGTGAGGGGAAAAGATGAAGCCGGAAACTATCGTAATAATTCTGGACAGAGAATGAATCCTATTAAATAGTAAAACTATAGGATGAATGAGTTTATTGTTTATTCAATAAAAAATCATCCAGAATATTTACATTTTGTGTCTTTCATCTTAAAACTGGAGTTTAAGGGTATATTGTCTTAGTTACCCGTGTTTTTTTTTTTTTAATTATGGGGAAAAATGTTATTTGTCAAAATTTAGGTTGCAACAGTTACAGTAATAGAATATCTCAAAAAGCGAAAAACAAAACTAAAAACACCTCTTTCTGAAGTATAAACCAGTTTAAGAATGCCATAGTGGTAGATTTGTCTTCAGCAATCCTCATAATTAATTAGTCTTGTTTAGTGCTATCTAAAAAAAAGAAAGAAACATTTAGAAAAACAGTAAAACCAGACACAGACAAATCTAGATGCCTTTTGGGGTATCTAAAGAGGATTTTTTTTTTTTTTTAACAAAGTCAATCAGAGAAGACAAATAAGCAAATACAAGTAAAGGAAAAGGCAGATCCAGACACAGATAAACAACAGCAGGGACTCCATGAAAGCGGAACAATCCAAAATCGAAGAAATGTCGTGGACCTAATTTGGTGCCTGGAAGGGAGGCGGTAGGCAGAGCTGACACTCCTGTTGGCCTTTTCCCACCTCGGCTCCCTAGAGCTAATCCATTTAAATAAAGGATGCAGTCTTTCTTGTTGTTTGAATGTGTAATAGAGAAAGAACATTTTATATCTCCTACCTTATTCTATTTCCTTAACTATAAATAGCAGTAATGATTTACAGGAAGTGAAAAAATATTTTTAAAAATGTAGACCAAGTTCTACCCAGTGATAATATTATAAACCACTACTGGTGCCCTATACAGGAACATGGACTGTCTGGCAGGAAAGCCACAGAGAATGTCTTTGTAATCTCAATTCACTGGGCAAGTCCAGTATTGCTGTGCCTACTGTATGAAAAGGACATGGTCTTATACATTTTTAATGTTTAAAATGGTGGAAAACAATTTGGTATTTACTCTGTGGTTATTTGCCATTGACAAAAACTATCATCTGGAGCCCAGATTTGGAGCTGTAAAGAAAAAGGGGGGGAAAAACCCAAACAAAAACCTCTTTACCCCTCTATCTGCATCTCTCTTGGCTCCTTTAGTCCCTAACCCGGATCATTTCAAGGAGCCTGAGGTGGTTCAGAGGAGGCCTCTGAAGCCCCCCCTTGCAAATTATGGCTCTGAGACTCTGCCAGTAACACAGACACTCCAGTGCTTTAGGCTTCTCGTCTCTAACATAGGGTGTCCCAGGTACAGGGTCTTGCTGAGGATTGAATGGCTTAATGCATGCCACGTGGCTTGGCATAATACCTGGCAAACAGTGAGCACCAAATGAGGGGGTTTGCTGGGGGTGTTATTATTAGTTTCTGTCCCTACCCAAGTGGCAGAGTATAGGCAAGATACACAGTAAGCTTTGTAAACAACTCCCAAGTAACATGGAGAAAAGTTGCAAGTGATTATCTAGGAATTGTTCATAATACATAAATTGATAAAGTTTTCTTTTAAGAAATCATCATTCATTTATTTATCTGTTTCTTCTTAAATGCATTTTTGTGACTATGTATTCATTTTCTCAGTTAGCTCTTAAGCCCCTTGAGGGCTGAAACTCCTGTTTTATTTTCTTTCTCTCTAATATTCAAATCATTGTTACAGCATGTTGCAAAACATTAAGTATGTGATCAAGTATTAATAAATGCTTAGTGCTTGAATGTTTTCTTTAAAGACAGAAGTTATTCAATGGTGAAAAAAAGAGAAAAAAATCCTAAGATTTTACATATGAATGATTACGACAAAATATGATTTTTTTTTGGTAACAGAGATCTACTTAGTTTTTCTGAGCAGGTTTGGAAAATACCTTATTTCAGCCAAATAATGGCAGCTGACATTTGTTTGAATTTGTCATTTGATATTTTTTAAATCTGTTTTCAAAAAAGAAAGGAAACTGACAGTTTGAAAGACAGTAGTTTGAAATATTTAAAAGGGTATGGCATTCTATCTAGTCAGATCTCTTCCAAAAATTAATTGCTATTTCTTATGTCTCTCACTCTAAGTAGACTCTTATTAACCCCGCAGGATTCCTCAGAAGTGACATACTGATGTTCCTCCATGTGGAGGGGAAAAAATGTCCATGCTGCCGGATGCTTTGGGCTTACCAGAGTGAACTCCTACAATTCCATACCCTGTCCTCTAACTGCAGAAAAGCAAAACTTTTGCAAAATTTACTGCTTAGAAATATGTGAGACTGGTTACCAATGTAGAACCCATTACTGTGTTTCAACTTTACTTGAAAGACTGTCTCTGAGGACTGAAAAGATTCCATTTATAGCCACTTTTTTATTGTTGAGGTTTTAAATGGAGTTCCGGGTGGTAGTTAAATTAAGATTTCTCTATTGTATACATCAGCTCTAAGATAATTGAATTAGTTCACCCAAAAGACAATAAAATTTATCAGTCGAAGTCGTTTTTGAAACAAATGTGTTGAACGTTTTATAATTTCTGTACTTAGTCACAGAGGGGGAAAAAAACCCTTAAAAGAAGAGAACTAAGGAAATCGAGGAGCGTGGTGGCATGCTAGTGTGGAAGGATGAGATGTCTGAGAAAGACAAGCGTTAATTGTTTTCCGTAATACTTTTCACGTTACCTTATTTCAGCCGTACGATCATCCCATGAGTTGGGTGTTCTCATTCTTACTTTTGAGGATGAAGAACTAAAGCCCATAGAGGTTAAGTAACAAAACTAGGGGCATTTTCACACTTCAAATTCTGGTCTGAGTAATTCATCAGCCACGCTGTCCAGGCATTATAAATAATCCTTGAAAAAAGCAAACTGCAGTCAACAATTCAACCATATCACATTTATCAAAAGCCCCCTCAATTCCTGAGAATGCGGTCACTTCCAGAGGTCATTTATTTAGTTTTCTAGCCATCAGAAATACCACCCTTAAACCCTACAGAGTGAATAGCATATATTATCCTCTCACAGGTTGCCAGATCTCAGTCCTGGTGTTAGCATCCCTGAGTTCTTTATTAAAATATGACCTAGGGAAAGCAAAGATGAAATCTTAAATTTCTGTGTGACTAAGTATGACAGTGCATTGCCATCAAGAAAAAAACAGTTCTTAATTTTTTTTTTCCTGGAATTTACTCAATATGTACAGACTGGACAGTGAAATGACACTGAATGACACTGAATGACAGTCCACCTGGGTCAGCCTGTCCCCTTCAAGAGACTGAAAGCTTCCTGAAGACAGGGATTATATCTTTTAGCTCATTATTTCCAGCTCTTGGCACGTTGACAAGAACATGGTAGGTTCTCTGTAAACGGTAGCTCAGTGAAAGAATGAATGAATGAGTTTGTTACGTCTACATACACTTAACGTCGCTTTTAGTATAAATATTGAAAACGTAAACTCCGTAATGGGTGAAATTTTATTTTTAAGTCACTTTTTATTTGTTAAAGTTGTTGCAACATCTCGATTACATGAAGAAAAATAGGGTCAAATGTTCCTTTTTACTGGGCATGCGTACATGAGCTAGAGCCAGAGTTAACTTTATTAAAATGATTCATTGACAGTCCAAAAGAGAATGGATTTTAGTATCCACCCAAATTCAAGGAAAAAGGTTACTGTTATGCCTGTATGCACTGTTTTTGTGGAACACATTTACTGAAAAGCCATTTTCCTGGTTTTGGACTGGAACAGAACTGGCTCTGGAAACGTCACATCATTCAAACCTGAAAGTTCTATCTTCCTCATAAATTTTTATAATGGCTCACTTTATAGTTTCATGATTTATAATTTCTAAGTTTTCTTCCAGTCTGAGGTTTCTGAGACTCTCTTTCTTCACCTTAAAAGAGACTCTTGAATATCATTCATGTACTAACGTGGACTGTGGGACCAATGATAACAGCCGACATTTAATGAGTACTTACTTTACACTAGACACTATTCTGAGCACTCCAGGGGATTAACTCACTTAGTCTTCACAACAAGCCTATGAGATTAGTGCTTTTTTTCATCCCCTTTTACAGGAGAGAGAACAGAGACACAGACAAATTAAGAAACATGCCCTGAGTTGCACAGTTGGTAAGTGGCCAAGCTGGGGATGGAATCCATGGTCTGATTCCAGATTCTGTGGGCTGCGTTGCTGTGCACACTGCTTTACTCAGAGGGAGCAGTACGAAAACATGAAGAAAATATACCAAGACGAAGAGGACACTAGAAAGGAGAGGTAGTTAAACTGAACAGTCAACCCGGGCCTGCACCAACCGTTTATTTCTTATAGGCCAAAGCAGTATTAGGTGACCCCAAACGTGTGTGTAGAGCGCTGCTTCCTCAGAACATACAGCATGGGTGAAGGCAAATAAATAAATTAGTTTGAATCACTTAGAAGATTTATTTGTAATTTTGGACTGTGTGTCAATTGTCTGCTTTGAGTCAAAGTTTGTGATGTGGAGAAATTTTTAAGATATGTGTATTTGGCTTGTCAACACTCTTTCCTTTTAGTTCAGTACGAAAGTTAGAACGGTGGATCTCAAGAAGAGTGGTATCTCTTGATAAAGAGGCAGTGTGTGTGTGGGGGGGGGGCGGGATGTCTCAGTGATTGTGGCGTTAATTCTGGTGACATGTTTTTAACCCCAGCTTTACTAAACACTGAATTTTTCAGGAATGCAATAAAAGTGTAAACCTAAGGACAATTCTACTTTCTTTTGCACTGAATTTTACAGGGATGTTCAACATTTCTGCAAATCACAAATTGGTTCCTGCACTGCTCATGGTATTTGAGTCCCTAACAACACAAGTTTGCAGATATTGCTTTTATGATGATTATACAACTAAAGGCAGGCATGTGATCAGTTTGTCCTGGTTGGCTAGCCTGAGCATTTACATTGTAGAAATACAAGTAGCTTTATTAGAAATTATTTTCCTTTTATCTTTTATATTAGTTAGGCTCTTATAATGATTTTTTAAAAAGGCCATATGTAGGTTAGCCATGAATTTCATTTCAATATAGTAAGAGAAGCCACATAAAATGATGTGTTTCAAAGGAGGCACTGTGAGTGATAGAATGGAGAATCCCTTGGTTAAATTCCATTTGGAGCCATAAACACTCAAGAATCATCAATTTTACTCTTCAAAATCTTATAGCAGTTTTAACTATAGGTAATTTACTCACCTCAAAATTATTTCCCTTTTAGGTACCGTGTGGTACAATTGAGATACATATATATACACACATACCATCTACCTGGTTTTTAATTTGTTTGAACTTCACTAAAACCAAAAACAAGACAAGAATGGAGATGTCTTCCTGAGATAGTTCTCTCATTTCCCGGCTGCTTTTATTTTTTCTTTTTAGCTCATCTCTGAAAGAACGTTGGAATCAGAAAGGAGCTAATACCATTGAGCAAAAGGGCAAAGTTACTTCTTTTAAAAGAAAAGCTCATTTTTCACCATGGTAACCAGCATATCATATGACAAACACGCCACATGGCCCATGAAATATGAATCCTTTCAGAAATAAATTTCTATCAGAGCATAATGAGCTCTCATATTAGTGTAGCAAGGACTAGAATAAGGTGACACCTTAGGTTGATTTGGGTCAAATCATTCCTGTGATGTCTTGTAGCATTTTACTTGCAGTTTGCAAGAGATAATACTAGCATTTCATTTTTTAAAGTGCTTAATGAAGGTGAACCATATGCTATGATAAATGCATTCTACTAAGTCCTAGAAACGGCACATTCCCATTTCCTATGAGTGTCAGGACCAAGAAAAAAACCTGGGATTCAGTCTTCATTCTGTTTCTCAGGATGTGTATTTGTAAGTGCTTATGTACTCAAGTTGAAACAAAAACAAAAGTTAAAAATTGCAGATGGGCATAGTATAACGACAGCCACTGCTCTTTCTTTTAATCATGGTGGCTAAAACCTTTGGTTCTGATTTAACTTTATGATATTTGACAAAGGACTAATAAGGAAAAGGAAGAGGAAAGCTTTCTATAAGAGTGCATCGCATCTTGTGAGAGGTAAAAATGAAAATGTTTCACTCTACTTTTAAATATCCTTTACCCTTTTTGCTTGGAAACACCTTTTATTCAGTTCACCTTTTGTTCAGTCAGCTCTTTTTAGTTAACTTCTTTGAAAATCTCTTGTAACGGTAATCTTCCTAAGTGTACTTTCCCAATGCTAGGAAACCGTATATTCAGTTGATCTAGTTTCTTAGGCATTCAGAGGTTTCATAGGTCCCTTAAGACTCTGCATAGCTTCAGATCCAATGACTCAAATAATTACAGATTTCTATAGCCAGACTCTGATCTACTCCTTTCAGGGCATCCGATGGGATGTTAATAGTTTTGGATCTAAATGGTTTTTTAAATAAATATATCAATCAACCTAAGATACCTTGATAGTCTGGGACTTAGCTGGAAGTTGATGGGTGTATAGAACAGGTGGACTTCTTTCAGAAGTAATAGAAAATTAAATACACCACCTATTATGGAAGTGGAAATTATTCTGGTAATACTAAGGGCAAAACCATAGAATTCCATGATATGTTTAGTTATCACTGAAGAAAAGAATGAGGAGTTATATTTCTATTTCTTAATCCCATTCCTTATCCTCCCCAAATTTTCCTGTTTGCATAAGACTTGAATTCTCAAGATTTTAAGGACAGGATGCAAGGAAGATAAGATTCTTACACATACTAGAGAAAATTCACTAAAGGGTAATCAGAGCAGACTACCAATGGGTTGAAGATCATAGTCATATCTCATTCAACTTTGGATCCTTTGTAGGTGGCATGGGTCTTTAGTAGACACTCAGTAGATATTTGATCAACTTAAATTATTTCGGTTATTATTTTATGCAAACCTTTTCATTTATAATCTTAGCCTTTTGAATTATAAGAATAGTATCAGTGAAAATAATCTTACATAAATTTATATAACTAAGAACGAGATAATCTCTTGAAATGAATATTTATCTACATAAAGTATACATCCAAAAGCATAAGAAATTTACATTTTGGCTTGGGAGATTCACATTATTATTGAATTATGCTATGTCCATCTGCTCAAGTACTGGATATATTTAGGCTCTTGTGAGCCAAATTGAAAGATTCAATGGATTATTCATCTGCTTCATGCTCTGATACATAGAAACCCTCTGATTTGTAAATTTTACCCAAAAGTCATCTTCTCTCTTTGTTTCATGATAAGGAAATTATGAAATCCATACTTGTGTTGAGAATGACTTTGCGATTTTTTTTCTTCACTCTAAAAGAGAGAAAATGGAGTTAAATATATTATAGTAGAGTGAGTGTTTGCACTGATGCTGAATTTGAGAATGACTTCCTTTTTTTTAACCTAATATCTCAAACCATGCATCAGTATATATTTGCATGTTGTAGGGGTTAGCTGAAAGTAATTAGGACTCGGGGTAAAAAATAGAAAAATGATTTAAGGGGGACAGAATTATCAACTTAAATGTGTGGGGGTGTGTATGTGTAAGTGGTTCATTTCTGGATGCAAAGTCTCAGTGACTCTGTAGAGTGGACACCCTGAAGGTCCATGTCACACCTATGCAGTGAGAGTTAGAGACTTCTGTATTTTAAACTTCTGAGATTTGGGGGTTTTTTTGTTGTTGCTGTTATAGCAGCATAACTTAAACAAACATATGTCAGCAAAACCTAAAATATCCATATAAATCATTTGTGCCTTGTCCCCCTGAAGAGAAATGCAGGTTTGTTTGGTATAAGCATTTATAAGAGAATCTAAGGGAGTAAAAATAAATAAAAGCCTTTTTGAATTTGAGTGACTTTGAAATTTGTAGACTTTTATTTTAGGTTTCTTTTGTAAAGTTGTCAGAAGAGAAGACAACATGTAAAAGGAAGTTTGCTTTGATTACATTGAGTATTTGGCATGCTTGATAGTTGGTTGTAATTTAAATTAGAAAATAATGACGACTATATTTAGTATTCGTGGTTGTTTGTCGACATCTTTTAAAGTGTGTGTGATATTTACATTTAGAAAGATGTATTGAGCCCTAAATATTTGTGTGGAGAGAAGTACTTTAAACTGAAAAAATATCTGTACAAGAAATAGGACTTATGGAAAGAGTTGCATTAAATTCTTTGAGTCCTTCAGGTACACTGGTTTTTGTTTTGGGACCTGTAGACACATTACTTGAAGATGTGTTGGATCCTCTCTTTGGCTATGGAAAAGGCAAAAGAAATTGGCTCTGGGGTCTTTAGCAGCTGAAGTGAAAGCTGTTAAAAATTCAATTCATTGGGAGAAAAAAACAGGCTTTTAAAGAATGTGCCACTACTGGGATGGGTATTAAGAAAACTAGTGTATCTACTTTTCTCTCTTATTTCTGTTTTAATTCCTGAGCACCTCTGGGGAAACAGGAACTCGTGTAAGATCCGGGCTGGGCTTTGATCTCCTCTTTCTCATTTTATGACCCTTCAGGAGGTCGTGTCAGATGTGGGACCACAGGGATTAGGGACCACTTCAGGGGGGTGGGTGAATTTCCAACAACCCCTTCCTAATCTGGAACCATAATCCGCTGCCATGGCTGAATTGATTTTGTGGTGATCAATTGTTAAGACCAGAGTTATGGCATCTGAAATTATTTGAATCTGCTGGGTTATGGTTAATTTCATAAATATTGAATGAGCCAGAGTCTGCCAAATGGCTTTGCTCTGTTGGGCTCGTAGGAAACAAAGTTGAACTTATTCTTTTTTTTGTTTTGTTTTTTTGCAGATTGAAGGGAAAAGAAAACTTCTGTGTAGAATGTCAGTTAATACAAACTTTTCACTAAGTTTCAGTGAGGGTTGTTTTACTTACCGCTACACATGAGTAATTAACTGAGCAAGATATTATGCCAGACACTGCAGGGGAGAGAAGGATGGTACAACTAGCCTCGATCTCAAGGAACTGAGTCTAACTGAGGAAATTACATTCTAGTTCTACTCTTCATCTTGAGACTGCATAGAACTCAGCGCCACTGATAGTTATGATAGCCTTCAAAGGGTTTGAAAGTATAAATAAAAAGACAAAATGAGTTCCTTATTAAGAATTTAAGATGTTTTCAATTTTCAAAAAGGTAAAAATTTAACTCAAGAAGTAAAGCAATGTGCCCCTTCCCCCAAGCACTGCTATGCAACATCATTCAAATGCATGTCCACCCACCCCATTGTGTGGTCCAGGTCACTGAGCATATATTTTCCAAACCAAACCAAATAAAATTAGGCGGAAGAATTTTTAAACTGCTTTGCTTGTGATGCACAGTCTTGGAGATGTGGCTGAGGCGGGGTGGGGGGAGGTGACATTTTAGATATATTTTGATAGTTATGGAAATAAGGAAGCAGAGTATGTTATTTTGGTAGCTGTAGCCTCTGCTTTTCTTTTGGTAATGACCAAAATTTCTAGATGAATGTGTCAGTAGAAAAGCTATACAAATTTCAGCAAGCTGTGCGTTCTCGGTGCAGCAGTACTTTTCTTTACCCGAGAGTGGTTGAGTCGGCAGCTCCGTCTTGGGAAACACAGGTAGTAAAAGAGCACAGATGCCCTTCATCCCTGCCCTGCATATTACTTATAAAAGAATTTCTTTGGCCACGTCACTTACTCTTTAAAAAAAAATAGTTTTAAAGCATTTGAATAAATAGTTTAAAATACAGCATACTCAAAGTGCCAAATTAGAAAGTTAGAAAAAAAATTTTCTCAGTGTATTCACATTAGTCACAAGTGACAATTGACAAACCCTTGAACAACAGAGGAGACAGAAAAATTACGGAAAGCTGGTAGAAGAACAAACATCTCAGCAACTTGGGACACTCAGTCTAAGGGAATTGTTCTTCACGCTTCCAAAGCCCTTGAGGGTGCTGCTATTTTACGGAACACTGGTGCAGTCTGATCCTGTCACACACTGGGGAGCTGCCAACATCTTTCCATTAGCGCCAACTCCAAACTCCTTAACAGAACCCTTCCCGCACCCACCCTGCCCTGCAGCCTCTTCCTGCCCACCGTCCTTTCTGCTCTGCTCCTGCCCTTCAACTCCCTCATGTGGGTCGTGTAACTCTTGCCTCTGGGCCTTCCGGTTTCTTCTCGAAGTCCCTCTTGCTAATTTGTACTCATACTTCAATTCTCATCCCGTGTGTCACTGGCTCTGAGAAGGCTTCAGGGAGTAAAGTGGCCCTACACCGTGTTCCCATAACATCCCGTATTCCTGCATCTGGCCCATTCTATGTTATATTACAATTGCTTGTTTATGGTCTTAAGTAGGGTTGGTGAACTATGGCCCATGGACCAAATGCTGCTGCCACCTATTTGTGAAAATAAAATTTTAATGGAACATGCTTATTTCTATGGCTCCTTTAACACTACAGTGGCAGAGTTGACTAGTTGAGATAGAGATTGTATGTCCCCACAAAACCAAAAACATTTACTATCTGGGCTTTTACAGAAAAAAGTTGCTGACTCCTAGTCTCAAGAACGAACGATGTGTCTATGTTGTTCACTGAAGCACTAATATTTAGCACAGTGTGTGTACAAAGTAGATGTTTCATCTATTTTGAAGGGATTAATTAGGAATAAATGCAACGAAAGTGGCCAAGGAAAAATTAAGGTAATTATTCAGCATCTACCATGTGCTAAGCAATGTCCCAGGTGCATGACATGCATGCTTATGTGATCCTCACAGCAGCCCTGTGAAGAAGGTATTATGATGTCCAGCTTGCAGTTGAGACACGGAAGAGAAGATGAATAAATGATTTTCTTAAATGTTACAACGTAGGTAAACATGGCTCACCTGGAGTTTGACCTCAGATTTCCTTTGTAGTAAAGTGCTCTAACATGGAGAGACTATGTAATATTAATATATCATGGTAGTGAAGAGCAGCATCTGGCATTAGAATGTAAGATTTAAATCCTGGAACTCTGTGCCTCATTTTCAATAGCTTTAAGAAGTTCTTTACCTCTATGGCCTTTGTCTCCATATATCATAATAAACACAATGGTTTTAGTGTCTTATCGGCATGCTGAGAAGTTTAAATGAGATATTACACACAAAATGCTTTGAAGTGCTTGGCACATAGGAAGCTTTCAAGACAGGCTCGTCATTGTTATATAAGGCTGCTTCAAAATCCTTGCTAATAGCTTCAGAATTTTCAAGAAATTCCCTTCCATTTATAACTTACATTTTACCTAATTTCAAAGAGGAATTTCAGTAGTGTTTTACCTTGTGTTCTATATATTCTATTTATAAAGGTAAGGAAGTGATTCAAGATATAGCTATATTAAAAGCAACACAAAGCATTATGTCTTATTTTCTGTGATGGACTAAAAAAAAATCTGCTGTCACTCTTGGCATGAACTGTGTGCCTACTTTTTGGAATTTCCCAAATATCATACACATGTCAAAATGTAATGCCTGAATCAGCGTGTGTTTTACTTCCTAAGGAGTTTCTGCTGGGGTTACTGCCTCTGCTTTTGGCCCCAACATTACAGGAGCACTGTGAGACAGCAACGCGCTTCCATTTTCCATTTCCTGAAGCTGGCACGTTTTCCTTTTTATATGTGACAATATCAAGCCACTGCATAAAGAAACAGGAAGTCTAGAATCTAATTACAGTTTTTGGTTTTTGTTTTTTTGGTGGCGATGTTTTCAGTTAAAGCATCAGCATGTTATCAGGGAACCATAAGAAAGTTTCATGAACATTTTTTAAAAACAAAAATATGGCTACTCAAAGGAAATATCTTCAGCCTTGTAATACAGAAATTGGGTCTACGGCAATGCCGCCCTGAGCGCGCCCAATCCTGTCTGACTTCGGAAGCTAAGCAGGGGCGAGTCTGGTTAGGACTTGGATGGCAGGAATTGGTTTTGCAGTCTTGCTTCAAATTTGTCCCACCTTCTTGGAAGTTAAACCTAACAGAGAGAGGGAATATTTTCTTCATCAAATCATTGTTAGAAGACAAATTAACTTTACTGAATAGATGAATAGAGGTTAGCCCTTGTGGTATAGTTAAGATTGTTCGTTCTGGTCCCATATGGGAATACCAAGTTGTCCTGGATCCAGGCTTCTAGAATTCATCCCTAATTTTTGTCAGCCAGGAGGTCCCAGCCCAAAAATGCTTAAAAAGGTGCAAAAATGGTATGTTCTAGTCACAGTGAATTCTGTAGCTTGGTATTAAAATTGTATTACTACTTATAAGGAAGGGCATCTGAAAATTTGTTAATTATTCTTTATATGTTTTAGTTAGCAAATTAAGAGGATTTCATTTAATGTTCTCTTAATTAGTCATAATTTTAACTCTCAGTGGGAGATGATGTACTTGAATTTCACCATTTTGTCAATTACATTGACCTTGTATTTGCTAGCGAGGGATTATCTGTAATCGGCATTTTTTTTCCACAAAGTGATTTCAAAGACAAAACTTTAGTAATTGAGTTGTTAATGTGCATTGCAGTGTAGCATATGGGAAATACTGACATTAGACATCTATCTATTAGCGCTTTGCCTCTTGTCACTTAGAGAAAGGGGAGAATTGTGAGCCATCTGAGTTTAGAAAAGGAGGCAAAATTGGAGGCGCAGACCTTTCACCAAGCAGTAATATTGGAAGTTCTGGTTATGAACTTTATTGGTGTCTTTTTAGTGGTGAAATATACAAGACAAGTTAAACTTTAACCCCTTTCATGTGGCATTGAAGTTTAAATCTTGCATTAACTGCTAGGTAGTAGTTTGGCTGGTTATAACTTGATTGATGACTTAACTTCCACTGTTAAGTGTTTAAGGGGCAAATATTCAGGCAAGATGAGTTGTCACAGTAGTACTGGAAATACGCCTATTATCCTGTCATGGTAAATCTAAACTCGTGAAATAGGTGCTGATATGGTTTCTTGACTTGAGTGGCTTGAAAAGCCAGTTCAGTGCAGGACACTCTAGCACAAAAACAATCTGTTGAGAGTATCACCAAAGCAGCACTTTAACAAGCCTAAATGATGTTGGCAGGCAGCTAATGAAGACAAGAAGTCATGGACCGAAGCTCCACAGGCATGCACAAATTTACGGATGTATTTTAACTTGCTTAGGTCCTCAGAATTACAACTCAAGTTTGGCCAGCAATCAAGTAGTTGAAGGCTTATGCTTTTCTAGACAGGTTCTATTTCTGTTCACTGTGTGTTTGGGGTGGGGGGCAGAAGTCCTGGGAAAACTACCTTATCATTCCTGAAATGCAAAGTGTTCTATTTAGCGTAGAAGCTCGATTCTTGTTACTAATAACTGATACTAGACAGCTCCAGCAATTTTAAAAACTATTAAGAGAGAATCAATCTGAGCATTTAGTTCTCAGAACATCAGAATCAGTCACTGAGTGGTCGGTCCTGATTGTACCAGGCTAAGTTTGAGGAAGCGGCCTCAATGTTGTTTTCACTGCTCCCCTTCCTTAGGGTTCCATTATACAATAAGCAGAATTTTGCTGCAGATACTACTGAATCAGGACTGGAATTTTTGCTTCCCTACTGAATTTTAATCAGAGGAGGACTGTGCATTTCAAATTACTTCAATTTCTATCCCTCTTACTAATATTTGTTCATTTAACTTTACAAAATTTGTGTGTGACAGATTAAATGAATCATATTACCTTATTCTATGGGTAGGTTCCAGTTATCTTTTGCAAACTACCACAAAATGTAGTGGCTTCAGCTACAGCTATTTTACAATGATTCATATTTTTGTGGGCTGGGAATTCAGGCAGGGCATAGCTTGGCAATTCTTCAGATGACCTTCAACTGAGGTCAACTGGTGGAATTTAGCTGGCGACTGGCTGGTCTTTACTCAATAGCCTGATACCTTCATGGTAGTAGCTGGAAGGTTCCTCTCTCTTTCCGTGTAGTCTCCATGTCTTCCAGGTGATCTTTGCAGTAGGATGGTTGGACTTCAAACGTGGCATCTCAGGGTTGCCAGGTCAAGTCTTCCATTAGGCCCAGATGAGAGCTGCAAAGCTTCTAGTGATCAAGCCCCAGAAGTTCCAGAACACCATGGAGCCCACCTGGGACCCAGGAAAGGCTAGATTGACATTGCCTCTCTAGATGGAAGGTATGTCAAAGAATTTTTGGCCATCTTTAATCTTCCACAAATGAGTTAGTCGACTTAGTTTCCTCTGAGGTTAAGCACTTCAAAACAAAAAAAAAAAAAAAGAAAAAAAAAGCCAGCATGCTAGTCACTGACCATGAAGCCGTATCTCCTATAATGTATACTCCACTCATCCCTTACTTCTTACAGCCAGTCAAATTATCATCTTGAGTCTAGCCTCTTAAATGTGGCCTGTGGGCATCTCTTTCATAGCCTTCTAACTGGTATCCCTGGCTTCATTGCATCCTCTCCACTACTGCCAAAATTATTACACTAAAGCACATGTATGAGTGTAACACTTCTCATTAATGGCTCCACGAAGTTTATAAAGCAAAGTCCAAATGCCTTAGCCTGGCACCCAAGGTCTTCCATCATTTGGTCCCAATTTTCTTTTTAGCTGTAACACCCACCACTCCCTTTCCAGCTTTCTCCCAACCCCTGCCCGCCTGTCATGTTCCTGTGTGCTCTGACCATGCTGTTTCCCAAAGGCAACGTGCCCTTGAATGACTATATACTAGTAGTTCTCTTTTTATTGCACAATATCCCTTTTTCCCATATGCACATACTAAACATGGATGGCCTATTCATCTTTCAAGGTTCCTGCCTTGAACCTGTGTTGTACTCCTGTAACACTGTGCTTGTACTGCCAATACAGAAGCAGATCACTCTTCTGCTGATAGTCATTTTTTGTGTGTCATAGAGACACAGAGCACAGTGGTCAAGGGCACAGATTCTGAGCCAGACCATCCCAGAGGTAGAATCCCAGTTTCACAACTTACTAGCTGCACTGGGTTGATTAGTGTCCTTCCAAAATTTATATCCTTCCAAAACCTCAAAATGTGACCATATTTGGAAATAGGGCCATTGCAGATCTAATTAGTTAAGATGAGACCATACTAGAGTAGGGTGGGCCCTTACTCCTGTCTGGCAGATATCCTTATGAGAAAAGGAGATGAAGAGACAGGCATGCACAAGGAAAGACAATAAAGAGACACAGGAAGAATGCCATGACAGTGGAGGGAGAGACTGGAGTGACGTGTCCACAAGCCAAGGAATGCCAAGGATTGTGGCAACACCAGGATGTAGGAGAAAGACAGAATTGATTTTCCTCTAGAGTCTTTAGAGAAAACTTGGCTCTACCAACACCTCAATTTTGGACTTCTAGCCTTCAGAACTGTGAGAGAATGAATATTGTTGTTTTAAGCCTCCTGGTTTATGGCCGCCCTAGGAAATTAATACACTAGCTGTATGACTTGGGACAAGTTACTCATGTATGCTGTATGTCAGTTGCCTCATCTTTAAAATGATCGTAACAATCAACCCTACTTCATAGAGTTTGTATGTAAATTATATGAGTCAAGGTGCAATAACTACTTAGAACACCACCTACACACAATAATGGCTCCATCTATAAGCTATGACTAATGTCTATGTGTGTGTCCTCCCCTAGGGTAAGGATCATGTCCTATTTGGTTTTTATACCTTATTTTGAGAAGCGGTATGATGGAGCAGAAAGAGTCAGTACTCAGAAAAACAGAAACCCTGAGTTCAAGTTCAGGGTGTTGTATCTAAGAGCCACTGAGCAAGTTACTTAAATTGGAGCCTCAGTCTCCTCTCTGTAAAATGAACATACAATGCCACCTTTGCAAGGTTCTTGTGGAAATTAGAATGAATATGTATCTGACACATAGTAGGTACTCAAATAATGAGAGCTATATACTTTTCCCTAAAATCACCTGGTAAAGAGCCATCGAACATACTAATTGCTCAAAAATGCTTTTTGGTTAGATGTATAAATTAATCCCTTAGTTCCTACTTAAATTAACATTTTTTGACAATTAATTCTATATTTTTCTCCAGAGTATTTTTGTGGTTTTAAATTTTGTGTCCTTTCACTTAGACTTCAAAGGTCATCCCTATCTTGGATAAGAAAGCTGAGTAGAAGCATGTGATTTTTTAAAAATGTATCTTTCATTATTTAATGAACTATCCATCAATCATACCTTCTCCTATGTTTTGTGAAGGAGGAGACAATGATTTTAACATTCTTGACAAGCTTCCCCTGACTGCGTCTTGATGCCAAGTTGGTTTTCTCTTGTTCTCCTAACTTCGTCAGCAGTCATGCTTAGAATATTTTATTTGGCGCCTGTTGTGCTGTCACTTTTGAGACAGCCCATCAACCTAAGCGTGGTTCACCATGGTGTGTGCCGCTCACATATGCAATAGGAAAGGATTTGCGGCACTGGGCTAGGAGACGAAGTTAATTAATAGAAGTAGGCTGTAAAAAGTCACTTGGGGGAAATGGGAGGAAGAAATGCAACGCCCCATCGCACCGCCGCTGTGCTCATTACCAAGCCTGACACAGCACAGCTGGGACGTGGTGCTAACAATGGTGCCACTGAGGCCTGCTTGCCTCTTGGCAGCTGGTTAGTGTCTCAGCTTTGCTGGGGGCTCCACACACGACATCATTAGGGGTTCGTGGTGTTGGCAGCTTTGGATTTTGTTCTTTGGGCCCATTTGTGTCAATTATAGTCTGAGACATGAAGACCGTTAGCTGTGGGGAAAACCACAGCATGGCCTTAAAAGATTTTCACAGGAGAAAAAGACAACAGGATTTCAAGAGAACCATGTGGTCTTATTGCAACAGCTTTCTAAGTCATTAGTAAGGAAAGGAAAGTCTTTAAACAGTTAGATGTTGTATATATACAAAAAGAGGGCTGTATTTAAGTAGAGTATTTTTTAATGCTGGAAAAAGTGCTTCAAGAAGATTATGGGAAAGCCTTAGATGTTACACACAAAATACTTTAGTTGCAGACTGATTTCTTTGGAAAGAAATGTTCCAAATGAATCTTTTTTCCAATTTCGACATTGTTATGTGATTCAATAGAGGTGGTAATGATGGCAGATGAGCATAAAATTATACACACGGTAGTAATTAAAATTTATTTTTATGGAAACATAAAAAAACATATTTTTAAGACTAACTTTTCAATAGAAGCCACAAAAATGTGATATTCTTAATATTTTCAAAACAAGAGGAGCACGACCCAACAATTGGGGGAGATAAAAGACAAAGGGAGGAAGAAAATGTACAAATTAAGCAAAAAAATGTAAATTGAAATCAAAACCTACTTTTCAAATCATATAGTAGCAAAGATCAAAAAAAAAGAAGGGCTCAGTGCTAGTGAGTGTACAGAGTACAAATTAAGGCAATCCCCCTGGAATAAGTTAAATTGGTATCATTTTCTAGAAAACAACTTGACAACATGTTAATATCCTTTGCTCCAGTAGTTTTACTTCTAGGAATTAGTCCTAAGGAATGATAAGAAATTCATGGTATTAGATATATTCGCTTCTTTCATAGGGTATTATAAGAGGAAAAAGCTAGAAACAATTATAGAGGAATGACTAGATAGTAGTGACAAATCTATGGAATCCTATATACTTTCGATGAATATTTAATGATATATGAACATGCTCATGATCCAAGTAAAAGAAGACACAGAATTATTAATGCAATATTATACTATTGCATAAAGTTTATAATATTTTAAAAGATACAAAAATGCATCAAAAGGTTAATGATTTTCTCTGGACAACAGGATAATGGTAATCTATGAGTTTTATTATTATATTATGCAAATTATTAATTATTATTTTACAGTCAGAAGCAAATGGGACATTATTTTTTCAGCCTGGAGGCATTTAGAGAGAGAGAGGTACTCAGCTCCATGGCCCCTGTGGTTTTTGTCCCTGGGGAGGCTGTGTGTTGGTCATTCGGGCCAGCATGTAATTTGCATGAAGGTTTGACAAGCCAAGGAAGAGAGATCGTGAACAGTCTGTCTGGGCCAATCCCTTGGGAGAAATGACCTAAACAAATAGAAACAGATGTCCACCACTTAACTGCTGTAACCTGTGAGCACCAGGGTAGGTGGAAAAGTGTATCTGAGAGGAGAGGTGGATTCTAGGTTCTAAGGCATCATTGTGGGGCAATGAGTTGCTAGAGAAAAGCTGAGATTCAGTGTCTGGGAGAGCAGGTCTTACTTCCTCCTTGTAACTGTCCTTTTACAATCTCTGGATGGTTGACATCTATGTGATCACTGTCAGCTGGGTCCAGTTGTGAAGCTAAGTACTCTCAGCTCCTGGTTTCAAGCTAATTAGTCTGCACAGTGGTGGTCTACATCTGGTTGCTGGACTATGTCTCTCTCATCTCTTCCTTGTGAAACACTTTCATTTCTCATCTTGGAGAGACCTCACTCTAGTCTTCTTTGCTGGCTCTGTACCATGACTTACTGCTGGTGGTACCCGAGGCCAGCCCCTATCCCTTCTATCTACACATGACCTGCCAGTGGACTCAGTCTAAATCAGTTGCTTCTGTTTCACAAGTATAATTTGAATTTTATAAATAAATATGTGATGTTCAAAATGTGTTGGAAAGACAAATTATAATTTTATTTATAGTATTTCATATTCTTATTCAAATTTATTTCATTTCTAAATGAAGTATATCTGGATCTTTCCTATTTTATAATAGATAAATTTTTTTCTAAGACCAATTGTTCAATGTGGAAATGATAAAACTTTCAAAGACTAGGGAAGGTGAATTTTCTATCACTATATTTGAGGATTAAACAAACTTGATTATTTTCTAAATAAATCATGAAATATAAATCAAAAAATCATATTTCCTTCCTCATTGTATTACTGTAAGACACAGAGACACTTAAGCGTTTGATCCTCATTATTCTTCATACAATATTTTTGCATTTGCCAGGACGTGTCAGCCTGGGGATGCAGTGGTGAACAGTGAGTCACTGTAACGGTAACACGATTAAATTCTCTAGTTCACTCTCCAATAAATAAATAAATTGCCAAATTTCCAGCTTTCCATCTCTCTCCCCCAAATCACTGCAGTTTGAAACAAGAGATCCTTGGAGTTCCTTGCCATCATTCTCGAGAAGGATGTCCTTTCTACTTTAGGAAGCTCGCCTTCCTTCCTTCTGCCCCTCTGTGCCCCCCACTGGCCCCCATGCCTGTTCCTCAAACTCCGTCCCTCTCCCCACAGCAATGGCTGCTGCCCTACTAGTTGCCTTTGACATTTGTCTCTCTCTTTAGCATTCCCACTGCCATGCTGGCCCAAACGCTTTGTTGGAAGTAACTCATAGAGGAACCCGGCAAACGCCAGCCGGGGGTCGAGGCAGGTACCCAGCTAACGCCACGGCACTCCAGCCCAGGTGGCAGAGTGAGACTCTGTCTCAAAAAACAAAAACAAAAAAATAAAATAAAAAAGTAAAAGACTAATGCTTAAAAAATAAACTCTCCTGGAACTTTTTCTTTCTTTCTTTCTTTTTATTTTTTTGAGACTGATTCTTACTGTGTCGCCTGGGCTAGAGTGCAGTGGTGTTTTCATAGCTCACTGCAACCTCAAACCCCTGGGCTCAAGTGATCCTCCTGCCTCAGCCTCCTGAGTAACTTGGACTGCAGGCGTGTGCCACCATGCCTGACTAGTTTTTATATTTTTCATAGAGAAAAAAGCTGGACTGGAACTCCTGGCCTCAAGTACTCCTCCCCCTTTGACCTCTCAAAGTGCTAGGATTATAGGTGTGAGCCACCACACCCAGCTCCTGGATCGTTTTTAAAGGTTTAGTTGATTTATAAAATTTCAGTTGACACTTCTTTTACAACAAGTTCTTTTAGGAAGTGAGTTACATTTACCATCTAAGAAGAAAAAATTATTTCTTCTGAATCAAAAATATTAGCATAAAAAAACAAAAAAAAATTGCGTTTACACCTTGGAGGACTTAAAAATGTTAGCATGATAGATCTCTACATTAGAGTTTGTAATTTTATTCTATTTTCATATTAAAGATAAGAGTTTATTCCACAATAAATATCATCAGTATTTTCTTTTTTTTTTTTTATTTCAGCATATTATGGGGGTACAGATGTTTAGGTTACGTATGTTGCCCTTGCTGCCCCTCCCCCCTCATCAGTATTAGCTACTGCCCTTTTATTTGTGCTTGAACATAAACTAGAGTAGACACAGGTAAAATCAGATTTGGAATGTACTGCAGCATCTGGTATCAGGCAACAAGACCAAGAAAGAAATATTTAATATTTTATGCTATAATATCAATTAGGATCAATTTAGTATAATCTTATTTGTAGTTCTTAGAATATTTATAAAATGCATTAGACCATCGAATATTATGCTCATGTACATTTATCTAGATCATTTTCCATTGATAAAAGCATTATCATCTAGACATTTTCAGTGCTGCGACGTTGTACAACTTCAGGACACCATTGAGCTCTGGGATCCAGGGGCTGCTGTTCACATGGAATATGTTCGTGGCTCTCCCCAGTGCTGTACAAGGTATGGCCCTGGCTGTCCTCTTTTTTCTTATGTAAAGCATCCTGAAAACCTAAAATTGCTTTTCATTTCCCCTATTGAAGTTCAAGAAATTAATAATATTTGAAAAGAATTTGTCGCTTTTTGTGACCACAGTGTTGGGATAAGAGAACAGGGAAAAATCTACACATCAATGAATAGAAAAAGATTAGAGCAGAGAGTTGTTGGAGGGAAGAGAAAAGATAATGACTCTTAAAGCACTTCAAATCACATCTCTTGAAAAGTAGATGTTGTACTGAAATATAATCCCCTCAGCATCAAGGGTTTAACATTCTAGTGTTCCTGCTTAAATCAGTGGGATTTCTTACTCTGACTGATATGCATACAAATTGGACTCTTAAGCTAAGTTAGGAAAAAAGTTTAAAACAGAATCAAGACTTTTAGTGATTGAATTTATGATATGAAGATTTAGTTCCTGTTTTTTCTTAATTTATGTTCACCAAATAGTATTTTTAAAAGCCTAGGTATACAATTTGTTTGTCTCTTCCTGAAATTTCCAAGATAAATCATGGCTAACAAAAGGATAAGGATATGATCGCCTAATATGCAGTAAAAATAACTCATAATAATGTCAACCAAAATATAGACAGCACTTTCTATATGCAAGGCACTGTTCTAAGCACTTTAAAAATATATTAACTTATTAATTCTCACAACCAACCCTATGATGTAGGGTATATTATTAGTCCCATTTTAAAATGTGGATGAGGAATTAAGATATCGCTAAATTAAAAATGGAATCATTCTAAAGGAAAATGAAGGCAAATCAACCATTAGATTGATTAAATTCCAAAGATAAGTGGTTTATACAGCTAAAAGGATTTTGGTAATTTAAACATGTAAGAACGAGACAGACAGCTAGTCTCGTGGAAGGGGTAACAGGATTTGACTCAGGTCAAATCCAGTGAGATCAGATTTGTCAGAAAAATGATTTTGTCTCCAATCAGTAATGACCTTGCTGCCTGGCCTTGGGTTGAGGGAATGTCTTCAGAACATTGCCTTTATCATGAGTGCTGATTAACAATAATTGTGCTCAGTCAAGGAATCAAGAAGTGAATGTTGAGATTACTCTAAATTTATGAATCCTGTAATTTTGTAGGGAGTAAGGAGCCCTGGAGAAAGGGGGGACAATGTATGTGTTATGAATCTTAAAACCAAGACCATACTTTAATCTCAGAATGTTATCAGCATTTTCTTATAGATTCCTGACAATTATGCATATGGATGATGTTAAAACATCATTTTTAAAGTTGATTGGTATTCCAAAATAGATAGCTATATTAATTTTTGCCAGTACCTTTCACAAAAGGTTTGTTGTAGTAAAAATTACCCAAACAAGTCTCTTAAATGTGGGTAGGGTCACCCTATTTTCAGATGCTCCCCTGGGATTAGAGTTGGGCACACTGCTTTCAAGCCACCAACTCTTGGGTTTTTGTGACCCTGGCACATTGAGGTCCATTATCTGAATCTGATAGTCCCGTGAATGTAGACAAGGTTCTTAAGTCGGGAAGCCAGTTTCTTCTGCTGTTAAATAAATGCTCCTCACCTGATTGTATTGTTCTTACAACTAAATGAGATCACACAGTAAAATATTAATACAATAGCTGGTGCAGAGTAGCTGCTGGTCCCTGAGTGTTACAGTTGGTTGACATGTTTGCCCCTGTTGTGTGTGCTGGAGAGTGGCTGTTTACTAGGGTGCCTGCTCCCATATGACTTTGGAAATTCCAATGAGAGTTGCTTCAGGATACTTTAAACCTGCCATCTGTGACGAGGTGCTCAGAGTCTTTGTCTCCCTTCTGTAGGTACTGTCCTTTCTGAAAACATCTTATTTCATATCTTAAATAATTTCCTGTCCCTACTCCATCCTGACAGAAAACTTCAGAGGAGACATGGTTTCCATGGAGACTAAAGATGCCATAACTTACTTATGACCACACAGTGGCACACATGACCTAGACGATTAAATCCTGAAATACTTTTGAGAGACAAAAAATATCAAAGAAGCAGGGACTGTGTAGTGTCCCTGAGAGGCTCCCACGGCCGGGCGATCGCAGTGGCCAAGGAAGTAGCAGCAGTCCACAACCACATGGCGCCAGCTGCCTGAGCTGGGCTGTGTTTGCAGTGGGTGGGGGAAGCAGGCCAGGCTAGGAAACAGGAGCACAGAGCTCCTGAGAAGCCCTGAAATCTCGCCCCAAATCTGCCTTTTACTAATGACATGCAGTGGACACGTCATTTGTTGTGTTGAATCTCAGTTCCCTTTTCTGTAAAATGAAAATCACAGGCCTGTTCTGCCTCTCTCACGGGGTTGTCGTGAGCATGAAATAAGATGTTTTTGTGAAAGCACTTGGTAATCTGTGGTCCTGCTTAACACCTTTACATGGCTCTGAAATCATGTACTGAGGCGCCTACAGGGCTCAAAATGGTGCCTAAAACTCTCTTTAATGCTCTGAAATTTGGGTTCTCAAATGTGCAAGAATTACCTGGGATGCTGGTTTAAAATGCAGATTTCAGAACCTCATCCCATGAGTTTCTAGTTTATTAGGCCCATGGTGGAGCCTGGGATCTGCATTCTAACAAACATATGAGGTGATTGGATAGAGCTGGTCCTTGGGCCACATTTTGAAAAATGCTCTTCTGCCCCAGAAGAGGCCAGACCAATGGGGATGGTTGTGTTTTGAGGGATTACTGAGAAGTAATAAAGTGGAAAAGTATATATTTAGACTGGAAACTTTGATACCTGTACCGGTACTCCAAAATTTTGAAAGTTTATAAAAAACTGACTAAGGTAAAAAAATTTTAAAAAAGATTCTCTAGACCTATAAATTGGCTTTTCTTTGCCTAAATGAAGCACAATTTTTAAAGGTGAGTGAATGAGATGAATGGATGAATGAAGTCAGGTGAGATAAGCAGATTTGTTCCCAGTAGAGTCCTTAAGCTCACAGCTGCAAGTATCATAATTTGCTTTGCTAAGTTTATAAAGCTGGCAAACAAAAGATAATTTAAGTCACATAGAAAATAATTTACTGCTTTTGAAATGTCGGCTGCCCTGTTCAGGATCGCCCCAATTATTAACTATCTTTAGTTCGTGAAACCCAAGGCTACATATTGACGAGGGAAAAAACCTTCTCTGAGCTGTGTGGAGAGACGCAGGCATTTTAAGGTTCTCAATCATCTTTCTCTTTCTCTCTCAAGTTTTGAGTCAAAGGTTTCCTTTTGAATTTACACATTTTGTTGAAATTAAGTGGAGAACCTTTCTGAATTGTTATCTTCTATTTCTTGTCCATTCAATCTTCCATTTAAAATAGCTATAAAATTAGTTCTAGGATGGAAATATAGCTCTAATTTTAAAATCAGTATGGATTTTGGTTGTGCAAGTGGAATGTTTATGGGGAGTAGAAGCTAACAACAAAACAGTGTCATATATGATAATCTCGTGAGTGTTAAGAGTCACTTGCACCAGCCTTTTTTTACTCCAATGTTTGTGGAATTTTTTTAAATCACCAAAGTCAGGCACATTTCAGTATGTCTCAATGTAAAGTCCTGTAGCATTTAGGCTTTTTTTCATTCAGGTCTCAGTTGAAATATTAAATGTTGTTCTAAGAGTTCATCACAAACTACCCCCATATGAAGGAACCCTTGTCTTTTCTATTCCATTATTTGGTTTTATTTTCATAGCATGTAGCACTGTCTGAAATTTTCCTATCTGTTTATCTGTTTACCATTTTCCACTTCCCTCTAGAATGTCAGATTCACGAGAGCAAGGATTTTTGTCTATCTAGACTACCACTCTTTCCAATTCCTGAACTATACTTAGAGCCCAGAAAGAAAATTAATTAATACTTAATGACTATACGGAGAGGGGGAATTAATATTAATATAATAGGCACAGCGTTCTCAGGGCTCTGTATTCTGTCCTTTGTCTATTACTAAAATCTGATGGAGAAGATTTGGAGGAGCTTAAATGAATCTCACGGCTCTTACACATTCCTTAACTAAATGCTTCCAAATTTCCTTTCTTCTAAAGTTCTATGACTTCTATGACTTCACACCCTGAGCCAGGTTTCTGGTCTAATGTGATTTATACCAAATAGCCAGTGAAATGTTGACTGAATAATTAAGGGTCTGTTGTAAAAAATGTCCACTAATCAGGATGATCCATGGTTCATTGTCCATTCTTCGCATCTCCGTAATTCTAGTCTGTGCTAATCGTATGCTCTGGTTTCCACTCCCATTAGGTAGGTGAGAACAAAATGGAAATTTCAGGGCATGGAAGCTGATCCTGCCATTCAAAGAAGGGAGTCCTTCTAGTCTCTCTTGGGGTGGATGGAAGAAGCAGTACAATCTGATTTGGGTCCCAAAGCCCTGGTTGTCTGAAACGATGTTCCCATGCCTCCACTCCAAATCCTTCTCTTGCTATCTTCCTCTTCCTTCTGAAACATACATTACTGAATGCGTATCTTTGGTTTGGAATTGGAAATATGAGCGTTTTCTTCCCAAGTATTAAATCACTATTCAGACAGTAGGGGAGAAACTATCATCTTGGAAAGGCTGGAGGATTAGAGCAGTGTTAGGTCATTAGATTACCTGCTTGCCAGTCGGTCTGGCAGTGAGTGGAGCTTTAAGATAAGGTTTGATTGGGCAGGGAGGAGAAAGTTGGGAAAGCAAGTGATGTCTACAGAATTAGTCCAAAATAGGGTGTACAGGTTTCAGGCAGAAGGGGACATAGGACAACGCTTAGCTAAGAAAACTGGAAGAAAGAGGAGGAATGGAAAGGGCACAGGCTATCAGACCATCCCCACCCCTGCAGGCCTCACAGATGTGTCCAGAACTGATCCTGTTTGTCAAGGGCATCCAGGCTGTGTGCATTCCCCTCACTTCTAAACTCTCCAGCTAGTGGTTTTCCCAGATGCTAAATTCCTCCTCAAAAAAATAAATAACCAATTAAAAATAGAGCAATTTTTGGCAAGTGCTGTCTACAGCCTATTTTAGAAAACACACCATGATATTATCTAAGCAGCTTCTCAGGCTGTTTAGTGAGGGATATAACTGTGTGGTGGAATGACTTCAGGGCTCACAGTATGGAACATCAGCAGTGACATCTGGACTCTTTCATTATGCAGTTGCCTGTGCTGCGCACCCTCCCACTCACCTCGGTACCTACACATGCTGCTGTTTCTCGTACAGTCCCTTGTGTCGCTGCATCTGTGTGTCAGAGAAGCTAAAAATACCTGCAGAGATGGCAATGTAGACTGACGTTATCTGATAATTTTTACGAGCTGCACAATGTGTGTAAAAAAAAAAAAAATCCCAAAGAACTACTATCATCTCAAATTATTCAAGTTTCTGTAGGACCTAGAAATGGAGAAGTAGGTTCAAGATCAAAACCAGATAGTGCCCCCAAATTACTTTTGAGGTCTCATACCCTTAGAATTAGAGAAACTCTTCCTTTTTTCTTGCCAATTAATTTACCCTAAAGTAGTTTAAAAATAGGAATGTTGCTGTATTGTCATACATCCATCTAATTGATAAAACTACAAGATTTCAATAAAGTATGATTTTAATGAAAATACATTTTTATTATTTTGCAGTTGGTATTGAGCTAGAGTAATAAAGGATTTTATTTACTCATTTTAATTTCAAGAACATTATTTTATTTTCTTTAAATTTTATTTTATCTAAATCTTATCATCCAAAAGAAAAAAAAAAGATTTGTTCAATATTTCATGGTACACAGACACAATCAGTTTTAGGTAAAAATTAAAACAATTTTCAAAACTGTAATAGTAAAAGTAACATGCAAACAAATTTCAGAACTATTTGATTTATGTGATTTATTAAAGTATTTAATTATGTATTTGTTGTATGTGTTGACATGCCAGAGCTGTGCTGTCCATTATGGTAGCTGTTGAACACTTCAAATGTAGCTAGTCTGAATTAAGATGTCCTACAGTGTAAAATACCAAATTGTTTTAAAGACTCAGTACAAAAAAAAAAAAAATGTGAAATATCTCATTCATAAATTTTTATATCGATTGCATGATGAAATAATATTTTGGATATATTATGGTAAATAAAATTTATTATTAAAATTAATTCAATCTGTTTACATCTATTTTTTAAAAGACCTTATCAAAAAAATTAGATTAGTCTATGTCTATTGGACGGCATTGCTTTATGGAAACTAAAGTTTCTGGTTACTCTGCTGGGAAGCAGTTAAAATATAGTGTTGCCAAGTAAGGCAGAAATCCAAAAAATAGTTGAAATGTTCTACCACAGAGCCTAGCCAGTGTTTCTCCAGAACCAACTCGAAAGGCATCTCTGGAAAGAACGTTTTATCATCTGTGCTGACTGAATCTTCTTCTGCAAGATCAACCACATCAAGTAGTGTTGTCTAGAGCTGTGGTCCCCCACCTTTTTGGCACCAGGGACCAGTTTCATGGAAGACAATTTTTCCACGGACCAGGATTAGGTGATGGTTTTGGGATAATTCAAGTGCATTACATTTATAGTGCAGTCAAACCTCTCTGCTAATGATAATCTGTATTTGCAGCTGCTCCCCAGTGCTGGCATCACCGCCTCAGCTCCACCTCAGATCATCAGGCATTGGATTCTCATAAGAAGTGCTCAACCTAGATCCCTTGCATGTGCAGTTCACAGTAGGATTCATGCTCCTATGAGAATCTGATGCCACAACTGATCTGACAGGAGGTGGAGCACATGTGGTGATGCCAGCCATGGGGAGCTGCTGTAAATACAGACCAGACGAAGCTTCCTTCTCTGTCCGCTGCTCACCTCCTGCTGTGTGGCCTGGTTCCTAACAGGCTGCAGACTGGTACCAGTCCATGTCCCGGGGTTTGGGGACTGCAGATCTAGGGGGAGTTAATGGATCTTAAATGACTATAGAGAAAAGGATTCAAGTGAACTGACATGTTCAGTAGAGACAGACATTTCTGAACATTTCTTAAATTTGTGATAAATCCCACTGTCCATCTCTAACTAAAGCACTTCTCTTCAAAGCATTGTTATCCAAGGTTGTTAGGCCTTCCAGTAATATATTTTAGATACATTAATTCAGTGGATTATGTGTCAGGTCCTTAAACCCAGAAGTGAATATGGTCTCTGGACTTTTGTCTTTCTGAGACTTTTTTGTTTTGAAATCTAACCATCTGCTATGTGAATATCCTAGAATAAGAAATATTAATGTATAATTAATTCTGTTTATGAGTCTTCCTTTTTGATATAGGAAATACTAATAAGAATGCAAACTTATGGAAATGTCTTTTTTTAAAAGGATCCCAGTAAAATATATACATCCATCACCTAACCCTTTCTGACCTGAATTTTTAAAATTCGATCCACATGATTTAATCCCAACACCTCAGTAATGACCTCGTGTACACACCAAGGAGCTTCTGCCACCTGGTGGTGTACGTGGAGGACACAACAATTAAGATTCCCAATAGGATCAAAGGCCCCAGATCCCAGCTTCCAGATCTATCTTCTCAAAACACTTGAAAGATGGGTTGGGCCATAACAACTTGACACTCTATCATCGGTTCATCTAATGGCTCTTTCTATTGCTTCCCAGGAAGTTTGTTTGTCTTTTTATACTAGAGGAACAACATTACTTGACTCAGATATTTCCTTGCACTCATTTTAATTAGCAGTAATTTTTTTTTAATAAAAAATAACCTGGCATTAACACCACAGTTTTAATAAAATGTAGACTAAAGTCTTCAATTAATTACAAAAATCAAAACAGAATCTAATGAAATCTGTGGCATAACTTCACCATCTTTTGAAACTCATTTTGAAAAGTTGTCTCCCAGTTTAATGTTGGAACAGGTCTTCATGTATGTAATGCGTGTTCATGCAAACTAAAGCATGTATGTAGACAACATTTCCCTCTTCATTGTTATTTCATTTTCTCTATTTGACCCTTAGACAAATTATGTATAAGTTAAAAGTTTGCCTTTTAAAATATAAATTCGTATGACCATAACCTATAGATTTTAAAATATTAAAAAATAATTTTGTCCATAAGTGCATATTTTAAGAGTATCTATGATGTACCAAGCTCCATGGGAAGTGATGGGGATACATTGATAATTAACGTATCAATCTGATCCTTAGGGAACATACATGGAAAATAATTAAACATGCTTTTGACTTTTCTTAGGGACTTATTTTGTCCTACAAAATACGAATCAAAATGTTTGCCTGGTTTTAATATAGTAGAGACATTTTTAAATAATCTATAAATGATTTCAGAAGGAAAAAAGCCTTACATCCCTGTAACTAGTCTTCTGAATAATTGTTACATGGTCTCTCACTGTTATCCAAGAATATCGAGAAAAATTGGAGCATTTCTGACCCTCCAATAATAGGGAACATTCAAACATGTTATTAATATAACCTGTCATCATAGATAACAAGCTGAAATAATGCGATATTAATATCATGATCTACTAGAAAGTCTAAAAGTAAATAATACCTTGATTGAATAACATCTTCCTGTAAGTGCAAGACGAGATGGCGATGAAAGTCATTTTTTCTGTGTCGAACTTACCAAAATGATTAATTTATTAATCTGAATACTTCAGGCAGATTTAAAAAAAAAAAAATAGGAATCAAATGAAAAGACATGTGAGTAGTCTAGATAATTAAACCTTACTGTCCAGCATCTTTGAAAGTTAGTCTACAGTTTATGCCATGAGGACTATATAAGAATTTGTTAAGAGAACCTTAATGTTTAATTGTTCTGGTCTATATAGAAATGTTAACTAACACATGATTTGTAGCCAGCAGATGACTGGAAGTGGTTTTATCTAGGACCCCATCTACTGAAGTACTCACAGCATCTTAGTCATCTGTAAGAGAGTCCCCTAGCAAGGCTCTGAGAGCCCCAGGACACCAGCACTTGTGTTTGGGATTTGTTCCAGCTCCTGCTTGAAGTCACCATGTGGTCTTGTGAGAGACACTTCATCTCCCTGGGCTTGAGTTTCCCCATCTGTAATACAGGGGAGTGGGCTCAGCATTCTGATTTTATAAAAATCAGAATAGGGTAGAAAGAAGGAAAATGGAGGTTTATAAATATTATTTTTGGCATGTCTTCATTGACTGGTTGGTAGTCATACTGCCATTTCATGCAGCATTTCTGCTGTGAAGACTTCTGTTCCAGTCAGCCAGAGTCAATCAATGTTGAGGTTAACTTTTTCTGGCTGTATCGATTGAGTGAAATAGCTATCCCCAAAGCTGGAGGAAGGAAATAAAATTCCTCCTCCCAACTGAGATCATAGAGATGGCTGTCACAATGTAGGGACATTTCTCATCATTTGACCTTTTGAAGTTGATGGGATTCCAGGAATGCAGATACTCACTTTAGCTTTGAGGTAAAGGTGTTGGAGGTGAGCAGAGAGGGGCACCTCTGGGCCTGAGGAACAGACACCAAGGAATTAGCAGAGAGGAGACCTGAACCACAGAGGGTAGACAGAAGAGGCAGAACAGTGAAGGCTGTGATCTACAATTTCTGGTTTGTTCTGGTAGAGGACTTTGGAATCCAAGCCATTTGGACACATTTTGGGGACAATGAAGAACTGGAAAACATTTTACAAATGGGAGGAATGTTAATAGGTTGTCAGAGGAAAAATAAAAGTCATGACCCTGTGAACTAGTTGTAAGGAACCAAGCTCCCAGCACACAGAAGGCCTTGACCAGGTGGCAAAGATAACCTGTTTATGACATTTCAGAATGAACATGGAGCCTCTATTTTATTGTTGGTTTGGAAAGAAAAGGAAAATGGCTCTTGGTAATGGTGTATTAATACAAATAATATGACTTCTTTTAAAGATATCAGACTAAATTTACTTTTTTCCCCCCTGTTTCTCATGTTTCTATGAAAGAAGGTGTTTCGATCCACATCCAGTAAACAGTTGGTTTAAATCTGTTTTTTTTATAATACTGAATGTTACAGCTAACATTTATTTTCCTGGCTATATTCGAAATGCTTTACCTGTATTATTAATAATTAATTCTCACAACAACCACTACAGGTAGATCCACTACTCTCCCTATTTAATAAAAGAGGAGATGGATTCATAGAGAAGTCAGGTGCCCAGAGTCTCAGCTTGTGAAGCATCCGGCCCACTGAGGCCTGCCCCAGAGACAAGCTCTCTTTGCACAAAGTGTCCTTTTGAGCTGCAGCTCCCTCAGTTCCCTCATGATCGCCCGTTCCTTTCATGGACTCCCAGATGCTTGAGAGCTTCCTCGTCAGTATACAGGCATATGTTCATTAGATAAGTGGTTAGGCCGGTAGGTAGCTTCTCTATAAATCATGGCTAGAGACAGAACTATTATAGAAACCATGCCTCCTTGTTTTCCTGTTCATTCTGCTCTTCTGTTTAAATCCATCCAGGCTGTCTGATGTTCATATTAGTAAAATACTTAAACATGAGCTATTTTACAAATACATGCTAAGTTCTTAAATATCTTCTGTCTGATGCATGCTTGGCTGTCTGTACTGTTATCTCAATCAAAGTGTATAGAATTGGATCCTTCTGTAATCTAATGCATCCACTCTATCTGGTGAACATATACGCTTGTGTGTATGTCTCCAGGGCTGGCCTCAATGGGTCAGATGCTTCACAAAACTTCTCCAAGTATCTGCATGCTCGGAAAACTGGGAGAAGACCCTCAAAGAGGAAGCACACGTTAAGTGCCTTGTCCCAGATAGATTTTACCCTACGATAGGATTTCAAACCTTTGTGCTTGTGGAAACACTTTCTGCAACAAAAAAAGATAACATTACAATTCTGTGGTACATTGCAGTCACTCCAAATGTTTTTCATAAGCCTGAGACGGCTTTTAACAAATGATTTTTTTTCCCTCAGAGATGTGTTTTTTTTAATTAAAGAAGGAATTGAAAATCTGCTAATTTTAATAGAATAATGGACTCAAATTTTAAATTTACCCTATCTGATCACACTAACCAGATACTGTGATTCTGCATTCATTTGTTTGGTCAACATCATATTCAGCATTGTGGTGGGCAGACTCTTAGCGGGGGTCCTGGTGTTCATGCCCTTGAGTGTGGGCAGGGCCTGTGATTTGCTTGTATTGACAGTGTCAGGCAGAGGTGATGGGACATACATGATTATGTGCGCTCAATAATGTCACATAACATGGCAGCACCTGTCTGGCTGGAGTCTCTGTCTCCTTGCTGCCTTTGAAAAAGCAAGCTGCCCTGCTGTGGTCTGTCTGTGTTGGGAGCCCAAGTGGCAAGGAGGGGAGGGTGGCCTTTTAGAGATGAAGGAAACTTCCAGCTGACAGGTAGTAAGAAACAGAAGCTCTCAGGATCACATCCGTAAAGAAGTAAATTTTGCCAGCAAAAGCAAGTATTTTTCCAAGTGAGACCTCAGCACCAGCAGACAGACATCTTTATTGCAGACTGTGAGATCCTACCAGGGGGCCTGGTCAAGCCGTATCCAGACTCCAGACCCACAAAGGATGTGGAATGCTAGGCGTCTGTCATTTTAAGTCACTAAGTTTGTGGTAATTTGTTACATAGATACAGGAGACTAACACAAGTACCCACAGTATTCCAGACACACTTTGAGGCATTGGAAATGAAGCAGTGAACAAAACAAAGCCCCTGCTGTGAGGAGCTTGCATTCTAATAAATCTAGACCATGTACGTTTTAGAAGCTTTAATTCATCCGAATTATAATTTCAAAGTAAAAATCTTACTGATCCTAAAATGGGAAAGAAAAGCCAAAATTGCTTAAAATATTTATTTTCAAATGTGGGAGATATTTCACTTTTGAGGATTTCATTTTTCGTTCAAAGGAGGGAAAATTATGCTGAACATAGCCCAGCATTGATTTACCAGGTGATACTGTTCAAGGAAAGACTGTGAGGACAGTGTTGTCGGCTGCAGAAGAAGAATTCTCCATGGACTCCAGCTTCAGAATCGGAACTTGGTAGTGCCTTGATAATGCAGTCACACAGTACATGTGACTATTTCAGAAAGAAGATTCCTAAAAGCTTAAATATGTAGCTTCCAGAAGTCACCAGAATAAAAAAAGCAATTTCAAAATCAGCCTAGCAATTCTATTTCAATAGGAAGATTATTGTCTAAAAGGAAACCTAGAATTCATTCTGCATCGTCAGAAGATTGAAGTCACATCTATGAACCCAGCATGTACATTTGTTCTGGTGTCTAGGCCAGGGAACCGAGGAGGGCAAGGTCTCGGGTTGAATCTGTGCACAAGCTACCTGGCTTTACAAGCAGGCACACAGGCCACAGCCTGCCCCAGGCCAGCTATCCAGCAAGTCTGAACTGCTAGTCACTTGGAGAACCAGGAGCCTGTTACACTTTATTCAGCAAACGACAAAGCTAAGGCCACATTCTATGGAATAGATTTAAATGTTTTTTGAAATTGAGATGTAACCAATAACATTCAGAACATACTTGGGCAGCTTAAATGCATAACGTGTTCCATGCAGTTGAATGACTCTAACATTTCTATTGGTGTGTACAGAGGGTGTCCGTAGAGCTAGCTTTTATTGAATTGCTGTAATTGTTATTAATAACATGGATTGAGCACTAGCTCTGTCTAGACATTGTGCCGAGCACTTCGATATGTATTTAATTTTATTTTCTTAAAAGGATCATTGTCCCCATTGAATGGATGAAGAAACTGAACCTTAGAGAGCTTAAGATACATACCCAAGCTCCAAGAATGAGAAAATGCTGGAGCCAAGATTTTAATTCAGGCAGTCTGATGGCAGAACTGGTGCCCTCGACCACCATGCATGCTGCCTCCTCTTAATGTGACAAGCACAGTGCCAGACACCATGTTCTTTCATTTGTTCGTCATAACAACCCTGCAAAAGATATTTGGAGGTGACAGGATAGGCCTTGAAAAACTCTTTTGAATAACTAGTATAAGAAGGAGGCAAGATGTAGACATGTACCTTCTGATGCCATAACCACTCCTCACATAACCAGGATGAATGGGGCCACTGAGGGCTATTGTTCTAAGTAGATGACCATTGTGTGCTGATATTTAAGTGTTTAGAAGATCACTTTGCCTCCAGTAACTCCTCCATCAGTTGGCTAATGCCTGACATCCTACAAGTACATGCTAAATTCCTTTACCTTGGTCACTATAAAATTATTCCTAGCCTTTGAACCTTATCAGTCATGTATACTTCAGTAAGAATAAGTTTATTTCACTCTTTCATGAAAGCAGATTTTTATGGAGAAGAGGATTCAAAAATGTAAGGATTCCAGGTGTTAAATCTTCTCTGGCAAAGGAGGCCACTAAAGAGTGAAGAAAGGGCAAAAGGGATTTATCCTAATGGCTATCAGAGATACATTAAAAATACTTTATGGAAATTTCAAATTTGGATTTTTTATATATATATTATGTAATATTTTCTATTATTTTAGAAATAATATTTAATAGTTTATTGTTTATAACCTAGGATTTTTTTAGAAATATTTTAGAAGTAATATTTAATATTTATTATTTTAGAAATAATATTTAATAGTTTCTATTGTTTATAACCTAGAAAGAGCAGAAAGTATATAGTCAAAAAGCAAGGTATAGTCGATTATGCTCTATACTTATTTTGAAAACTGGAAGTAACTGTTTCAATGGAATTTTAATATATTACCAAACAATTGAACATAATGCAAATTTCTTGTTTTCTTATGCATGATTTTTGTCCATAATAAACACTAGATGAATGCAGAAAACTGCACCCAACTGAATGATGCTATGTAGGAATGCACAAATCGTACACATGCAACACCTTGAACATCTATCTGCCAACTATCTCTGTTCACCGTGTGTTATGAGCCACATCCATCCATATCTGGTGTTACAACTTTCCTTCCGATTTTGGATAACCCTCCTTCTATACTTCATAATAACTCACAAACTGCAACCCTTCTGACACACACTTCCACAAGCAAACTCTAGGTCTTTTTCAACATAAAGTATAGTGTTTATTTTAGTATTTATATAGTGCTTAATCATTTAACATGTGAACAACTGTATTACCATTTTTATTAGATTTTTTTGTTTGTTTCACTGGTGAAATTTTTAAACATCCATTTTTTCCCCCATGAGCCCTGTGGGTTTTTTCTGCAGGATTTTGCATAGCACAGTGATTTTTAGAAATGCATGTGTAAGTTTATCACGGAACTAACTGTATTGTCCCTAATTGTGCACATTTCGTCCGTTAGGATGTGTGTGTGCTATACACTTGAAGGGGTGGCTGATAATTATTTGAAACACTTCTTTTCATGGTGGTTTAGCAGGTTAGCAGATTCCTCCCAAGAGACAAGGGCTAACCATGCACCGAAATAACATTTTCTAGGAGAGTTTCTGGAGGATAGTCCCAAAGAATGATGTCCACTTGATCCTTAGGTTGATATCTCAGGAGGACTCATGCTAATAAATATATATACCTCCAGTGGGAGGTAGCTTCCAGACAGCGAGCTTCTCACCTTTGCATCCTACTTTTCATCCTTAGCAAGAGCTAATATCAGGAGTTGGTAGATTTCTTTTTGGGGTCAACATTTGGGAATAAGCCTAGCCCCACTCCCTGCACATATTGGCTATTGAAAAATAGCCAGATGAGAGCCCCACTCCAAGGTTCAGACGTTGGCCTAGTGTCATGCTGGCTCTCTCGTTACCTTTGCGAAGTTCTATATGTCTTCTTTCCCCCTTCAAAACTTTGGAACTGTATCTGTGCTTTTGGAGCTATGTGTAGCTCCAGAATTTATCAGAGCTACATATGTAAAGTCCTTACATTTTAGGCATTAAATCAATGTTAATGTAACTGAGGAGAGTCAGCCCAATTGTCAAGAAGTGAGTGCGAGATAGTGACACCCTGGGGAAAAGTAGACATTTTGAAGCATCAGTGTGACACAGCAGTTCTGATGTAGAGTAAAGCCAGGTATCAGAAACTTTTCAAAAGAAGACAGAATAATGGCCAAAAAACATATGAAAAAATGCTCAACATCTCTAATCATCAGGGAAATGCAAATCAAAACCACAATGAGATATCACTTCTCTCCAGTGAGACTGGCCTTTATCAAAAAGTCCCAAAACAATAAATGTTGGCGTGGATGCGGAGAGAGAGGAACACTCATACACTGCTGGTGGGACTGCAAACTAGTGCAACCTCTGTGGAAAGCCATATGGAGATACCTTAAAGAGATGCAAGTAGAATTACCATTTGATCCAGCAATCCCATTACTGGGCATCTACCCCAAAGAACAAAAATCGCTCTATGAAAAAGACACCTGCAC
>RJWJ010011287.1:0-44915 GCA_004363605.1 Indri indri
AAATTAACTGGACAGCTAAAAATATATATATAGAAAAAAATTAGCCGGGCATGGTGGCGCATGCCTGTAGTCCCAGCTACTCGGGAGGCTGAGACAGTAGGATTGCTCGAGCCCAGGAGTTTGAGGTTGCTGTGAGCTAGGCTGACGCCACGGCACTCGCCCCAGGCGAGAGAGACTCTGTCTCAAAAAAAAAAAAAAAGAAAGAACACAGTTCTGGGTGAGTTTGTGAGGTGCTGTATTGATGGATGATCAAGGTCACTTCTTGCTTTAAAACTCCAAGTCCAGTCCGAGCGCCCCGCACTGGGATCTGGTCCCATTCCTCCCACCAGCCTTGGTGGGGAGAGGAAACAGCCACTCAGCCTCCCCTCACCAACCATATTATCTCTATTATGGATGCCAATTCCAATTTGAATAGCAACCTCCAAAGCCTCCAGAAGGAGATCAGCTGCATTGGGATGGAAAAGAAGCACTTCTGGGCTTCCAAGTGTTCTCAATGAGAGACCCGAGAAGAGAAGAAGAACGAGAGGATGTGAGATGAGGGGCAGGAAGAAAAGCACTGCAGGATTATGTAAGCCCTCAAGGTTGGGAGAAGAATGGAGCTGGGTTTGCGATTCTTTTCAAACTTGATGTCTTTATTCATTAAGGTTCTTTTCAAACCTGATGCCCTTATTCATTAATCTCCCTCCTGTCTTGCCCCAAGGAAAATAAACAAATAGAAATGGAGCCAGATGCACACAAATCTTGAGGTAGGGAAAAAAAAAATGGGCAGCGTGTGTGTGTGTGTGTGTGTGTGTGTGTGTGTGTGTCTGTGTGTGTGTGTGTGTGTGTGTGTCCTGGGGCTGACTTTCCAGCTGAATCACTGTTGCCTCTGTCTCTTGCTCTCTGGTCTCCTTCCCCTCCCCCTCCCGTCCTCTAGCCCCAGCCTGACACCGAGGCCCTGGCCCAGGGATGAATAGGCTTTTCTTCCCTTATGTCAACGTTTGGAAAGTTCTCATAGTCTGATCAAAAGAAAGGATAAAAGCCTTCAAAGCATTTCCTGGGAGCCCGTAACCTCCGTATGGCCCTTCTGACCCGCTGTGTGCTTTCCAGTCTAGAGAGGGAGGGACAGAGATGGGGCCAAGTCAGACATTCTCTGTTCAGTCACCACCCTGCCTGTCAGTGTGGGCTGACTGGAACCATTGCCCCTTCCTCCACGCCAATCCCCAGGCTGTGCCTTCTGTCCCCTGTAAGCAGGGAACAGTGTCCCTGCAGAGATCCACCCAGAGGGTGGCATCTCTGGGACCCCCTCTTTCCCTGGCTGAAGAGGGAAGATGACTTCCCAGCTCAGGTGGCAGATAGGCACTGCCTCTCGGATGCGCCTGCCCTCCCAACCCCTCCATGCTGTCCCATCGCACTGCCTCCCTGAGTCATTGCCCTGTCACGGAGGCTGCTCCCGGCTGTCATCTGGGCCAGCAGGGCTGCGCATCCTGGGCTCAGCAGGGGAGCTGGTGCTTTGTGGGGAGCTTGGCACTACACAGAGTTCAACCAAGGACAGAGGGTGTCTGTCCCACGGCTCCTCAGCCCCGGCTCCAGCACTCTGGACAGGCTCTGAGCATGGCCACATCTGGGTCCTCACCTCAGAAGAACTTGTGCTCAGAGATGTGAACCCATTCTTCCTCATCTTGACTGAAGAGCCAGAAAAATCAGTGTCGGTGCTAAGATTCAGCTGGAAGCAATGACACATATGGGAGTAACTACTACTATTGTTAGTATCCTCTCGTTATCAGTAAGACATGACATACTGAAAAGGTTCCCAAAGACACGGGGGAAAAAAATCTCAGGAGGGTCTGGGCTGGGTTAGGGAGGAACAGCGTGATGAACGACGTGTCTGTTCAGGACCCCTTCTTCACGTGTCAGCTCTGCCCCAGATCTCCAACCAGGCATCGCCTGGCCTAGACCCCCAGGATTCTCCATGGGGGAAATCTATGCCCAACTTATCTCCGGAGATACTGGTTGAGGGGATCATCCTATTTTAGCTATGAGAAGCATTCTTCCAGACACAGTCCCTCAGGGGAGTTCGCCCCCAACCCTCTGCTGAGTTGCCAGCGGAGGGGGTTGGCAAGACTGCAGATGGGTGGTGGGGAAGCCCCGGAAGCGAAAGGGGATTCGCAAATTTCAAGCTTCACCAGCTATTTGCGGCTCTCTGCCGGGGGCTGAAGATTTACCTCCCCACCACCAGGGGGCAGGGCTCTCCAGTGCCTCGCGGCTGCCCTTGCCCAGCAACCTGCCCTGTCTCAGGGACTCACCGGCCCATCCCCACCCCTGCCCACTCCGTTTAATATTAGACTGAACCATACGAAATTGCCAATTTTAAAAAATGGGTCCCATATCGGCAACATCAGATATTGCAATCTAATAATACGTAATAACAATAAAAATAATAGTAACGACGACCTTCGAAATGTGGGACACTTGGACAAATTCAGAACGATTCCGTTTGCTCCACACAGCCAGGCTGGGGGCAGATAAAGCCACAGGAAACTCCCTCCAAGGTCACAGCTGACCTTCCAATCACTAAATCCGAGGGCGTTTTCTCGGTCCTTGACCCCGGCAGTCTCTCTGCCGCATTTCAGAGTGACAACCAGCCTGTCTGTTCCACGCTGTCGTGGCCTTGCATTGAGGTGCGGTGGGGATCCATGGGTTTTGTAGACCTTGATTAGCCCTTAAGTGGCTTTGCCACTTCTAGGCTTTGTGATTTAGGGCAAATCACTTAAGCTTCTGGGTTTCCACTTCCCTTATCTGCAAAAAGGGCCAATAACACAAAGGTGCTGGGAGAACTAAATGGGATCGTGTGTGTCAGAACACTGCGTGAGTTGTGAAGCGCTAAGTATGTGGACGGTCTCGTGGACGGTCTCATTGTCACTTTCTGACATGATGTTCTCCAGGTTCTAATTCTCCATTTATTTTAGACCTGTGTCTAGCTGTGATCTCTCCTCTGCCCCTTAAATCTTGGTGTTTCTCAGGAATCCACCTTGGCCTTCATCCCTAACCACTCTCCTCTGTCTTCCTCAGCCATTTCAGCCGCCCCGTGGACTCCACTTCACCCCTGCCCTGTGGGTCCCTGTACTTACCCGTTCCCTCTGTCTGGGGCATTCCAATTTTAATGTGCTCAGACTAGTGTCCTCTCTTCTCAAATGGGAGTCTCTTTTGTGTTTTCCTTCTTATTCACCGAATTACACTCCATTTGGGTGCCCAAGCTGGAAACCTTAGAGTAGCCCCTGCTTTCTCTCTTGCTCCCATTCAGCTGGTCACCAGGTCCATCAGTTCTGCCTTTGCAGGTTCTCTCCGTGTCCTCTGAGGCTGCCCCAGCTCAGCCTCGCATTCTCTTTCACCTGAAAGGTTACAATGATCTCCTGGTCCTCCTGACCCGGGGCTCACCTTCCTGTCCCCCACCCCGTCAGCGGCCACACTGCCTTTCTACAGCACTCATCCCATCATCCCATCCGCTCAGCTTCACGTTCTTCAAAGAGCTCCCACAGCCTTGGTGATGAAACCCAAACTTCTTGGCATAGCATTCAAAATCCTTCACTGTCTGACTCCACCTTGCTTCTCACAGCCTCCCCTTTGACATTCCCCCCGTGTGGCCCATACTCCAGCCATGTGGAACGTGGCCTGTGGTCCACTCCCTGTCTCCAGGCCTTTGCTCAGGCGTCTGGCTCTACCCAGAGCAATCTCCACCCCCTGCTCCCCACCAGGCCTGCTGTCTTCCCTTCAAATCCTCTTCATCCTCCAAGGCCCTTTCCCAACATCCTCTCCGCTGTGGCACCTTCCCCAGGCTCCCAGGTAGAAAAATTTACTTTCTCTCTATGTTCCTGGGACATTTTGCCACACCGTCTTTTGACTGTGAGCTCTTCAAAGGCAGAAACTGTACCTCAGCCATCATTTTGAGCTGGCACCTTTGAATTTAACCTAGCTGATGAGTACCAAAGAAGGACTAGACTTGAAGTCTCTGGGAGATTCTGGGCTAGGGATGTCAACCCTACAGCATGTAAGCCATCACTCACATGCCCCCTGCCACTTAGCAGAGAGCACTAAGTCAAAGTAAGTAAGTCATCACAGTACTTCTGTTTTAACTGAGCCTCAGAATCTTTCTCAACGTGGCAATACAGAGAGCCATTTTCAATCAAATGGAGTTAGCCTAACAAAGGAAACCTAATTTGCTATCCTGGCATGTCTGGGTCACAGCCAAATGTCCCTATCTATTCTTCTTTCCCACTATGTGCCATCCTGGTCTGTGTCATTTACTAGCTATGGGAACTTCAGTCAATCTCTTCATCTCTCTAGGGGCTCAGTTTCCTCATCTAAGGAAGCAATAAAACCTTCCATTGTGTAGTTAGGATTATATGAGAAAAAGTATGTGAAATCTGTAATGCCTTTATGCAAATAAAGATATCATTATTGTCCTACTTTGCCCATAAAGGAAAAATATCTACTGAATTAGAGAAACTAAGGCTGAGAGAGGCAAAGTCACTTGCTGGCATTTATTTAATGGTGCAGCCGGAACCTGTGTCTCCAAGTCCTGTGGGGTTTTCTCTCCCTCTGCCTCTGCACACCTTGGCGGGCTCCATGCTGCTCACGCTAATCCATTCCCTACTTCTCCCTCTAGGGCAATGCTGATCAGCAGAGTAGGACGTACTATAGCCCCAGAATTGGAGGGGCTTCCAACCAACTAGTCTTCATCCCTCCTCCCTATAATTCCTCCCAAACCCTGTCAACCTGCCTAGGGGTGGGAGAGTGTGTGTTGAGGATGCTGAACAGAGAGAAGTTCCTTGAGTATTGACCTTCATCCCCTCACCGTCCACTTGCTCCTGGCCTCAGGGGCTCTGGGCAGCTGATAGCCTTCTCAAGGCCCAGGGTGGCCGGGCCCCAGGAGATAAGGTCCTTGAGGTGGAGGCCAGTGAGCTGCTGAGCTGTCATCTGATCTTCCACCAGAGCCTGGGAAACTAGAGAGGGGATGATGGGACCTGCTCCTTGGGGTCCCAGGCCGGACAGCCTTCTCCACCTGAGAGAAGACAGGGAGATGGACCAGATCCCAGCTGAAGGCCCCTTCTCTGTACTTCCTGTCTTTGAACTTAGAAGCTGTGTTGGCTACTGGTGAGGGAGGGCTTGGACCTAGTTGATGGAGGCTCTGAGAAGTAGTGTGGGGGAAGGGGGAAGCAGAAGAGTCACCCCAGTGTGGAAGCACCCCAGGAGCAGTGCCCACAAGGGTCATTTTACAAACCCCACTCCCTCCGGGAAGGACCATCCCCATCTTCCCAAACAGGAGAATCTCTTCTGCACTGATTCTTAACTTGTATGTTGTTCATCTTTGTGTCCTTCTCAGTGCCTGGTATTTCTTGACTTAGAAGTGCCTGCAGGATTGATATTCTACGTCCTGCTTTTACCTCCCTCAGGCCCGTTTGCAATATGCCCAACGCAATGTGGTTCATCTTTGGGAAGTCTTTCCTCTGAGCGTCCCACTGAAGTTTCAACTTTTGAACACTTGGGGGCGCTAACTCAGTCTCCTCAGCAGTCTTTTCTCTTGTCGCTGGGTCCTCACTCCAAGCTGCGCTCAGCCCCAACCCATCAACACTCTCCCTACTCCCTGCAGTGAGAGGGACAGACGGGGAAACCGGGACACACAGTGAGCACACAAGCAGGAGTGCCTCAGTGCAAGAAGTCCAGGGTCTTCTGCGGGAGGGAGATCCCTCTTTCACAGTGAGAAAGAAGAGAGGCAGAAACTTCAGTCTTGGGCCAAAAACTGGTCCAGAGTCAGACACCTCCGAACTTAAAGCTTCTCCCTGGACTGGCCAGATCCTCCCGGGGGAGCCCAGTACTTCCTTGTGCCCATATGACCAAGGACAAGAGGAATGAGTCTTGGGAGAAAGGAAGAACGAAAAGTAGAAAAAAGAGGATGGAGAGGAAGTGGAGGGGACCTCATCTCTGAAGCCCTGAGAATGACAGGTCCTTTGTAATCTGGCCTCGCTGACCTCCCAGCATCAGTGTTCTCTATCCCCTCTCCACCCCCTTCACACGGGCACAATATCCGCACTAAACTTCTCTTAGTTCTTGAACAGATCACGCCTTCTCTTAGCAACAGTTCTTCGCAAATAATGGAACACTCTTCCCCTCCCACTCTGCTTGATTAATTTCTACTCCTCCTTGAGGACTCAGCTTAGATGTCGCTTTCTCTGGAAAGCCTTTCTGGATGCCCCCACCGCTGGTAAGGGCTGTGTGCAAGGCTATCTGTGTTCCCAGGGTACCAGGGACTTCCCTTATTGTGTGCCAGGCATCGTGCTGGGTCTTCATGCAGCGCTTCCTCCTGTCCTCCCTGGGAGGTGGGTAACAGGTGCAGCCCTCATATTAACGATGTGGAAACTAGACTTAGAGATGTGAGCTAACTTGCCCAGGAGGACTGCTAGTAAGAGGCAGCACTGCAAGCGGAAGCCAGGCCTGCGTAAACCAAAGCCTGAGCTTGTCATCTTGCTACTGTACTATGTCATAGAGTGTTCGTGCCAGGAGACCCTCCATGATCATCCCATTCAATCCCCTCATTCTACTGAAGAGGAAGCCAAAGCCTAGGAAATGTGGGTAACTTTCCCAAGATCACACAGCTAGCCAGTAGCCCATGTTATTTAATATCAGAATCAGAGTAATAACCCTGGCCTTCTTCCTCATCCCAACTTCTCTCTTCCTACAAGATCCTTTTCTTGACCCTGGGGTCCTGAAGCGCCGCTTGGTGTGGAGCTGACCTTGGAGCATTACCCATGGAGCTCATTCTCCATCCAGCCTTGGCCATGGCCTCTTGTGTGTTGGAGCTGGCTCTCCTATCCAGCAGGTCTCAGGGGTCTCCCTCACCCCTGCAGCAGCTGGGCCAGTAAGAAGAGTTAGAATAAATAGCAAATGGTGAGGTCCACACGAGGGGACAGACTTAATTGCGCCCTCGCTGGGGGCTGTGAAAATAGTCAAGGAAGTTCCTTTGAGACCATAGGAAACCCCACAGCCCAGGGGAAACTGAGAGTCATTGGAACTATCTCCTAGGCCACCCAGGCCTTGTTCAATAGGTGGCGAAAGCGGCAGGGGGCTCTCCTTATTGTCAGGGAGAGTGGGCCTTCCTAGTACTTCCCTTCACCTAGTACTGCCTTATGCCTGGAAAATTCTTCCAGTTAAATCAAAATTTACCTGCTGCTACCTAAGCAATTTCTTCTTCTTTGTACGCTTGGTGGAGATGGAGACCCACAGGTACTCTGTTCCTGTAATTCATATTCAGGGGATTGAGCCAGCTTCCCTGACAGGTGTCATCTCAACTTCCTTCTCAGGCCTCCTGTTCCAGGCAACTTCTGACCCTCACACAGAGACATCCAAGGGGGGCCCCCATCACCCCAGGAGGCAAGCTCCCTACCCCTCCCCCGCCCTCCACTTATTCTTTATCCACATTCCTCACTGAGGAGAAGGAGGGGGTCGGGATGGCACAAAGACACTAGACACAGAACTGGATCCAGAGGCGGGTGTCTCACTGTCCTCTGTCTCTTACAGTATCTAACAGCCCCAGTACAGCAGGGGGTTGAAGCTATGCTTTGGGCAGACCTCTTCCTCCAACAGGGGACATGTGGAGGCAGAAGAATCACACTGGGGTCCAGGGGCTGGGGGAGGTTTCCTCCTGCATGAAGGAAGACACATGGATGAGGCAGCCTTAGGAGAGCCCAGTAGCCAGAGGGGAAGCGTTCTAGGTAAGGGAGGGGAGAAGGAGTAGAAGGGCCCAGAGTAGAAGGGAAACATCCTGGAGATCAGACTCAATAATATTTGTGGATGAGCGAGCCAGTATCAGCTTAGTTCTCCATCTAATGGAGTCTCTGCCGCTGTGACCCCTTCCACCTTCCAGGTCTCTCAAGTGCCTGGAATCCCAGAGGGCCCCGTCTATTCCCTTCCTAGGGCATCTGCTCCAGGCTGCCAGAAGATGCTACAGACCAGAAGAGTAGGAGAGGCGTAGACACCCCCCACGGATCCTGTACAGAGACAGGATACTAGCTGGGAAGGTCAGAGCAAGGCATAGCCAAGGACTTGTGATTGGCAGAGACGAGACCTCCAACTCTACACCCTAGCTAAGAAGGCTGAGGGGTTACTCTCTCCAGCGATCCAGAGGCAGTAGCAGGAGTGGGGTCGGTGGGAGGGTAGGAAATGAAAGGAGGTCGGCTCACCCTGCCTACAGGAAGTGAAAGGGTCAAGGGACCTTGGGAGGTTCTTTCTAGACTCAGAAGCCTATCTACGGTCTCTATACCTGCTGTGCTTCTCCCCACCCCACCCCCACCACGCCCCCACTCCTTCCCAAGGAAGGCAGGTAAAGCTAGCTCTGTTAAAACTGCACGTGGGTTGAGGTGGGGTCATCTCAGGGACACCAAGAGACAGACAGTGAAAAAGAATAAAAACCTAAAGGGAAGAGGCCTCCATTCCAGTCCCAGCCTTGCCATCAACTGCCGGGGCACATCCCCTCCCCTCGCAGAGCCTTGCTAGGAAAACGGTAACTGTCCTACCCACCTCACAGGGCGGGGAGGGACTGGGATATACCTATGTGCCCTGGACAAATGCAAAAGACAGTCACATCGGACCTGTGCTAGGCCAGGTAGGGGGTGGGTTATTCACATATAGCTCCGTCCAGTGTACTCGACTGAGCTCTGGGGCGGAGGTCCTGGCACCCCTAACTCCCTCGTCGTTGGGGTAGGGGTGGGGGAGCCGTGCTCAGAGTTCAGCAGAGGCTGTGCCCGTGGTTAACGTGGTTAACGTATAAGCAGGTATGGTCTGAAGCAGCCGGACATTCCCCGCCCCAGGGCCACATTCTTGAGGTCACAACAAGTGCAAACTTGTTACAACCTGTGTCAGAGCAGCAGAGGGCAGCGGGGGCATGGGGGGAGGCGGTGCTGAGACGCCTGTGGCTGCCAGAGGGGGTGCAAAAGGGAAGGGAGCGGGGCGGGCGGGGGGCAGGTGTGCAGGCGCATATGCCAGGGGACCGTGGCGAGGGTGTGCGGGTCTGTGTGCTTGGGTCGCATGCTGCGTCTGAGCACATCCGCTTGGATGCGCGTGCGGGAGCAGCGTGTGGAGCTGCATAGATGAGTGCGTGCCTCTGTGTCTCTGCATATGTGAGCCCAAGGGCGTCCCCGTGGTGGGAGGAGGAGGAGGAGGGGCGGGCAGCCACGGGCCCAAGCTGGGCACATGGAACCGAGGAGTGGGCAGGCTGCGAGCGCCCCTTCCCCTCCTCAGGCCTCACAGAACCTGCATTCCAGCTGTGTCCACGGACTGCCCCGCCCTGGGAGCCGGGGGCCTCTCCCCTCTGTGTGCCCTCCACGGCCTGCCCAGGGAGTGGGGGTGTCAACTCCTGCCCATCCCCCTGGCTCTGGGCCCACCCCCTCACCCCCCCACCTCCCTCCCAGCCCCGGTGCTTTCTGGGCCCTCCGGACACTGGGGCAAGGGGGGCGGGGAGGCTCTGAAAGCAGGTGACTGTTTGGGGGAACTAGGGGACAGAGCCCCCATTGTGCCCGCCCCGGAGCCGCCTCAATGGAGCTCTCTGGCACAAAGCGGCTTTGACAATGGGCAGGACATTAGCATGCAGAGCCAGCCCCTCAGCCCTCTCCCTGTCCCACAGCCCAGGGGCGGGAGCAGAGGGTGAGGGGGGCTGCGAGGCTGAGACTGGGGAGCGCTCAGCCCACGGAGGCTCCCCTGAGGGTACTGCCCAGGAGACAGGGGAGGAGACCAGGCTAGGGCCCCCAAACCTGCCACTCGCCAGATGGAAAAAGCCACAGGGACTGGCAGGGACTAAGGGGGAGGGGCTGTGGGTGGCCAGGCCCCTTGGTCCCAGGCCTGGCTCTAGAAAGAAATGAGTGGGCGGTGGGGGTCCACCCACTTTTTGCCTCAGTTTTTACCATCTATTCAAGGGAATTGTGTGGGTAGGAGAGGAAAAACGGAGCAATAAATAGCAAGATCTCCAACCTAAGCAGAAAGGGTATGTGCTCAGGGTTTGGGTCTTTGGGCTTCTGCTTCCTTGGGGTGCCATCCTCTCAAAAGACCTCTATCTGCTGCAGTTCTGGAGGCTGTGGAAGCCACTACAGGGGAAGCAGGGAGTAGCAATTAGGAACAAGGGTCCCCACCCATATGGGCTCTTCCAGGGAGTTCAGCGTGCACTGGCGAGGGCGGAGCTGGCAGCCCAGCTCAGGGGAGTTTGGCTGGAGCCCAGTGAGCAGGAACAGCTCTTCCTCCGTGTGTGTGCATCTATCCCCCGCACCTGCCTCCTCCCTGTCTCGTCTGTGGGGGAGAGACTCCTTTCTCCTGCCCAGGGAACCCTCCTAACACCCTCAGTGCCACCAGCTGCCTCTCCCAAGGCGCCATGTCCTGACCTGTGGCACCACAGCACAAAGGGCAGGGTCAGGGGAGGGAAAGTGTTGCCAGGACTGGGGTGGTGGCAGGGCTGGGAGGAGGGCAATGACCTGGGAAAGGGCACTACATGAGAAGCAGTGTCACCCAATCACAGACCCCTCTGCCCTGGGCCAGTGAGCCCCAGGAGAGAGGGTGGAGGCATTCTACAGAACTGCTCCCCACACCGCTTGCAACACTGAGGCAAGACAGATACATCTTCTGGGCTTAAGAATGTCTTCCCAGCTTTCTTTCTCCTCTTTTCAGTTGCTATTGGTGTCAGGAAGTCCTTTCATAAGACCCGAAGGTCTGCCCTCAACTTCCTGCTGCCCTGCAGGAGGAAGGGCCTGGAGGCCTCACTGGGATTGCCTCGGGAAAGGTAGGAACTGCTTCCTTCCTGACTGGGGCCCTTACTCGCCACCCGAAGAGTCTGATGGGGAGAGCACAGATGGGGCTAGGAGTTAGAATTCCTGGGTTCATGGCCCAGCCACCCTGCTGACTTTCACTGGGAACTTGCACAAGTCACTTTCCCTCTCTGGGCCAAGCCCCCACCTGTAAGGCAGGGTAGATCACCTCTGTAGCTCCCTGCCTCTGGACAGATGGGCTGTGGGTTCAGGGACCAGGCTCTGGAATTTAAAAAGAGCTTGCAACATTGAGCAGTATGCTAAGCCTTTTTCTAGTATTATGTCACTTAATTCTCAACAACTCTAAAAAGTAGGTGCTTTTTAAAAATTCCATTTTATAGGTGAGAAAACTGAAGTATAGCGGCGTTAATAGTTTGCCAAAGGCCACACAGCTAGTGAGCGGGAGAACTGAGGCAGAACTTACATGATTAACCACTGCCCCAAACTGCCTCCCTAGCAAAAATATTCAAAAGGCCACGGGCAGCAGAAGGAAATCAGCCAGGATATCAGATTGGCCCAGGTTTTTTGACATTGTCTCCAGAGGTTCCTATAGACCAGCAATTCTCAAAGTGTGGTCCGGGCACCACTGGGGGTTCCTGAGACCCTGTCAGAGACTCTTCGAGGCCAAACCTATCTTCATAATAATGCTTATAAGACATTATTTGCCCCTCTTTCACTTTCATTATTCCACAGTGCTCAGTGGAGTTTTCCAGAAGCCACATGACAGATGATATTGCAACATATTGAATGCAGAAGCAGATGAGAAAGCAACTATCTTTTATCAAGCCAGACATTAAAAAGATTTGTGAAAATGTAAGACAATGGCACTCCTCTTCTTAAACTTCTTGTTTGTTTGTTTACTTTGGGAAATACGTAGCTATTTTCGTTAAAATATGTCATTTATGTTAACATGTAATGGGTTTATTATTGTTATTTTAAATGAATGAATAATTATTTTAAGCCTCCCCAGTGTTTGTGTCTAACATGGTAAACATTGAGAGATAGAACCCTTACAAATAAAACCTCTTGGGAGTCTTCTGTGATTTTTAAGAGGGTGAAGGGGTCCTGAGATCAAAAAGTTGGAGAACCACTGCTCTAGACTCCAACAAATTCACCCTCCCCTCTTGCCAATTGCCCGTATCTTTTTTATCACAGGGTCAAACAGGAGGTTTAGGCACGAGGAGAAGGTGTGCACCGCACTCCAGGAGCTGGGGCCGGAGTCAGGGGTGGAGCTGAGGGTGCCAGTCCAGGAAGAATGGAGCACTAAGAGGTCAGACCTACACCCCACATGGGAGGTGTCCCCACAGGTCTCCCACTGTCAGCCCCTGCTCAGACATGCTCACGTCAGCCCCTGATCAGATATGCTCAAGATAATGGGGCCGTCCCAGACTAGACTCTGACCTCTAGCCCCTTTTTCCACTGCAGACGCCTGCTGACAAGCCCAGCATCAGGCTGGAGTCAGCCTGCACCAGCCAGCAGAGAAAGACTCTGTGGGGCAGGAGACCCACATGGTTTCTCGTGTGGGGGCCAACAATGCTTAAAGGACTGTAAACTGGGGGTTCTAGAGTCTACTACTTGTAATCTAGGGTGATGCCTTCTCCACAGGAGTGGGCAGTTGGTGGAAAAGGGGTTTCTCTTGAGGTTGCCCAGAGAGTTGAATAATAGGATCTAACAGACACCCTGCTCTGGGATGCTCACATAAACCTCCAAAGTCAGGATCCTTCCCCCAGAATACGCAATTGGAAAAGTTTCCTACCTAGAGAGAAACTGGGCAGTAGCCACTGTGTCCAAGGAGCCAGGCCCTTTGCTGAGGGTCAGGGGGTCCAGGGAGAGAAGAGATGCCTTTGCCAATCTGACAGGGGCCCAGGCCCTACCCCAGAGGAGCCCCTAGGCTAATGAGGGAAACAGGATGCCCCCTCCAACATCACCATGCACGGGGCATCCTGGGCAAAGTCACAGACACAGGGGGTAGTCAAGATGGCAGAGCAGAGAGGGAAAGAGGGGGACGGAGATTTGCAGGAGAGGTGACGGGAGGGCTGTGGCTCAGAGATTACTGCTGGATATGCTCCCCAGGAACAGGGTCTGAAGAGCGCAGTCCCAAAAGATGGGGGTGCTGGAAGGAATGGGGGAAGGCAAGAGGTCCCTTGAAGACCGCGATCGGGAAATTCTTATCTAATGCCAACAGGGGTGTCTGGGTAGGGAAGGGGCAGAGTAAACAGATGCTTCGCGACAATTCCAGTGATACCTCCTTGGAGGAGGAAAGGGAAGGAGCTGAGGCGAGAGAGAGGGGCTGGAGTCAGGGAGGTGGTTAAGGAGGCTGCCGTGGGCATCAGCTGATGGGATGGACAGCGGACCAGGGGACAAAAGGAGAGGAGGGCACATAGACCTGAGGGAAGTTGTGGGGCACACCTGGGCCAGGAGCAGGCCAGGCAGGATGAGGAGGAGAAGAGAGACCGGCAGGGCCGTGGCGGGCAGGGAGAGATGGGGGAGTGCAGAGAAGCCAGTGTCTGGCTGTAAGAGAAGTTGCTGCGAATGGGGAAAAGAGACTGTTTAGGGGAAGCTCAACAGCTCGGTTCACATTTATTGAATCTTCATTGAAGACAGGACATCTGCTTAGCAAAAACTTATGGAAAGCAGGGGCTGTGGGTGTGGAGACCCAGCCGCGGGTGCTGGCCAGCCTGCTCCGGCCTCCTCCAAAACTACGTGATCATTCTTCCACCTTCCCAAACTGCAGAAGGGTGGAAGGAAGAGACCTGGGACAGAATCTCAGAAAAGGGCTGGGAAAGATGACAGAGTAGAGGGTGAGAGAGGCAAGAGAATATAACAGCAAACACCTACTGTATGCTAAACACCATTCCAAGCCCTTTGTAACTAAGCACTGTTTTCAATCCTCACAACTATTGCTAGCCCCACTCTAAGGATGAGGAGACTTGTTTAGCTAAGTGGAACCGGGACTTAAACCCAGGGAGTCTGACTCCAAGGCTGCACTCTTACCCACTGAACCTAATGTCTCCCAGAACAGAAGGGAGCCTGGGGACAGCAAGGGAGAGTTGTGACAGTCATCCCAGAGAGGCCACTGGACAACTTTAATGATGGGCTTTTTCATTTTGGGGTTTGGATTTTTTGGGGTCCAGCAGGTGGTCTCCCTTTTCTTCCCAATCTCCATTTCAAATGTCTTTTCTTTTATTGGATGTGCATCTTGACAACTTACCTAAGTCCTCCCTGATGCAGCCTGAACCCTTCCTGGGGCTCCCGCCATTGAAAGGGTGGCAGGTTGGCCCTGTGCGTCCCTGCTGTGCCACATCTTTCTGGAGGCCAGAAGTGCTTATTCAGTCCTCTCAACCCCTGCTTCTCCAACCTTTCCCCAGGCCACGCAGCTAGCTCAGTGCTTCCTTCTCCCTCACATTCCAGAGGCAGCCCTCCCTTCCCCCACCACCTCAAATCCGGGCTCCAAGCTGGCAGACACCCACGGGAGGGTTTTTCCCACAATCCTTTTCTCTTTGCCCTTTCAAGGTTCTGATGGGGGGAGGGGATGAAGAGGGGCCACCCAGGATGCACTTTCTCCATAAAAAATGGTGGCAACACGTAGATCGAACTCAGACAAGGAGGAAAAGCATTGAACTCAGCCAGTGGGAGAGACTGAGGTGATGTGGTAAACTCAAAAAGCTCTCATTCCCGGGAGCTGCCCCAGCCAACCACGAAGCCAACCCTTCGTTGGGTGCTAAAACACTTAGATTCCAAATCTCCCTTTTCTCTCCAATCTTTCTGCAGTTTCCTCTCAATAGTGTGCCTTGGATTATCCCTTCTCTCTGCCCCTACCAGGGCCCCGCTGCTAGCCTGGACAGCTTGGCCCCAGCCTGGACAGTAGCACTGACCAGTCAGGCAAGAGAAGAATCTAGGCCGAGGAGGGGAGGGAGAGTGGAGGTTTTTTCTTCTGTCCTAAATAATCTTTGGCAGGAAAGTTTAAGGACTCCATTGCCCATCTCTTTCCCTCCCCACCAAGCCAAGGGGCTCGGCCTAGCTTCCCATCTTGTGTGCAGAAACCAAGCATTTTGCTAGGAAGCCCAGGAGTCTCCTTTAAGGGACTGGATCTTTCTACTTGGCCCACCCCTACGGCCCTGAACCCCTTCTTCCACCAATCACAGGATGATGACTCCAGAGGACTTCGTCTGAGCCCACCCAGATCCAAGCGTCCCAGCCTCTCTGGTCCCTAGGGTGGACAAGGGAAGAATGGTCCCTGGGTCTTCTGCCAGACAGTTCCCTTGTAGCTCAAACCAACAAAGGTGGAGCTGTAAGTGAGCTCATGCACAGTGGTGAAGGTGGGGGCCACAGGGCTTGGTTCAGTGGGGCACACAGAGGAGGTGGGGGATGCCAGTGGGCGGATAACTAATCCCCCACACAAATATATGCACCCAAAGACTGGAGGTGTGTCAGATGTTGGGGAGACAGATTTTTTCCGTCAGGGTAGGGAGCAGCAGTGGGATTCTGCATTAGAGCCTCAGAAGGAATGGGACCATAACCCTGACCCCCCCACTGCCACTCCCACCCTCCCACCCTCAGTCACTGGAGTCATTGCCATTTGATATCCGCTGAGACAACTTGGCTGCTCAGGCTCTGGGTGGGGGGTGGCGGGATGGCTCAGAAAACAGCAGCTCCTTTCAGGACCCAGGTTGGCAAGGGCTTTGGGAGGCTGGACCGGCCCAGATCACCCCCAACACACCCTCCCTCCTCCCTCCCTCACCACCACCAAAGGACTGGGGGGTGGGGAAGGAGTTGGCCCTGCCTGGGCCATGCCTATTACCTCCAAAGCCCACCCTGGACCCTCTCCCTGGCATGATGCCTTCCCTCCCCCTCCTCCCACATTTCCTCCTCCCTGAAGAATCAGCTATGAGCTAGGACACCTGGCTCCTTCTAGACTGGGTCCCCCATACCCAGTCTACACTCTGAGGAATTAACAAGCCCTGCTGCTCAGCACAGAATGGTACCCACCATCATGCCAGCAACATGTTCAGAAATCCTTGGAGATCAGGGAGAGGGTTTCAGGATGAGACTAAACTGAACTCGGTGGTGGCTGCTGGCCCCTCACCTGGGCTGATTTCTTGATATGTACTCCAAGCCTTCCTCAGCACCCCTCAACAATGGGCACCTCTCACATGGGGGCCCCAAATCTCCCGTGATCATCTCCCTCCCACCCAGAATGCCTAAAGCAGTCCCAGTGGGGAGAAAAGAAATTCAAATGCCACAGCAAGAGCAGACTGGCCAGAAATCCTTAGTCAGAATTTGTAATGATTAGCAACATAACCAGGCTTTAAGCACTGGCTTCCTTTGTGTTCAAATTTGTACCAGCTTCTTCACTATCTCCGATACCCCATCTGCCTCACCCTGCCCGGGGCACTCATTTACTGGAATGAAACCTCCAGCTACTAGAGACCTGTCCCCGCTTCTCCCCAGTGTTGTCCTTGTACCCATGCTCCCATTCAGCTCTCCTCCCCCAAATCAGGAAATGCCCACCTTCCTCTCTTTCCTAACACAGGTGCCCATGGTTAGTTCCTGGTGGAGGGAGGGATGGAATGGGCAGGGGCATCTCTGTCTGGAGGGTGAATTTATGGAACTCCATCTGCCCTTCCCATTCTAGAAGTGGCCCTGCTCCATTCCTTCTGGGGATCTCAGCGTGAAACGGCTGGGGTGGGGGTACGGGGTAATCAGGAGGGGTGTCTTGAAACGGGAGCCAAGTCAAAATGGAAGGAAGAGATTGGGCGGGCAGGGGTCCCAAGCACACCAGGCTACTGTGTGTCCCTAATCTAAGCTGCCAAGTATCTGTTTTTCTCCCCATGTGTGAACTAGTGATCAGTGTGTGTCACTATGTGATTGTCACGCTGTGGGGAGGTGGGAAGGGGCTGGGCATGGGAGTGACCTGTCAATAGTGGGAGGAGGGGGGCATTGCCTGACGTGCCTGCGTGGGGGACGCGTGGTTATATGTGGTGGTCACTGTATTAACTGGAGGAGCAGTGATGCAACTGCAGTCTGCCCAGTGGGAGGGAGCATCAGGAAAGCCCCTTCCTTACATTAGAGGGCTGAGGGGACCAGCCTGGGTAAAGCTCCCTTCATGGGGCGCCCTTCTCAGGAGGCTCCGTTTGAGAATGTCCAAGGCAGGAAGGTGGGGAACAGGAGGTACCGCTGAGGCCAGCCAAGGTAGGGACTTGGGGGCTGGGGGCCCCGATGTCTCTAGAGAGTTAGGGGGACAGGACCTCGGCGGGGGCAGCAGCACTCCTTCATCAGGGCCAGGCTCTTACCTTGGGTCCGAGGTGCAGTGGCCCCTCTGATGGGCCGCGGGGCAGCGGGACAGATGAACGGACGGGGCGGGCAGGAGTGAGGAGCGGAGCTGTGCGACAGGCAGGGCCAGGACTCTTAAACCCGGAGCTGGGATCAGATAAGGGCTTGTCCAGGGGCCGGGGCCGGGGTCGGGCCGGCCGGGGGCAGAGCTGGGCCGGGCGGGGCCGCCCCCTCCCTCCGCAGCGCCGGAGCCAAACTTTGAGTGAATGGAGGGGCCCGGAGGGGGGTCGGGCGGGCGGGGGCGGGGGGCTCTGGGCAAACCAATGGGAGAGTGGAGCGCCAGGCTCGAGCGGCCGGGATTGGAGGGGCTTGGGCAGGGGGCGGGGCGTAGGGGGCAAGGAAGCGGAGACCCAGACAGATGGAGGCGCGGAGAGAAACACCGAAAGACAGAGACCCAGACAGACTCGCGGAGAAAAGAGAGATGAAGAGACGATACGCGAAGCGATAGAAGCCGAGCTGGCAGGATGACAGGGGAAGAGAGAAGGAAGAAAAGGGAGGCGGTGGTGTCAGAGATGGGGAAGAGAGCGGGAGCCGCGGGGGCGGGACTGGGGCCGAGTTAATGAAGTGGAAATGAATTCAGGACCGGCCCAGTGGCCTTGCAGGCGGTGCCGGAGGCGGCGCCCGGGAGAGAGAGTGGGGCGGGGTAGGCCCGGGCTCCCGGGCTACAGGGCTATATCGTTCTGCACTATCCCGGTGTTGTGCACTGTGCCTAAGTACCAAGAGCGGTGCTGGGTGCTAAATGAGCAGAACATCATCCCGCCCGCAGTGGCTTCCCCTGGAAGGAAAGATAAGGCCGGAACCCGCAGCCAAGTGTGGGAGGTACTGAAGGCTGCAAAACGCAAAGACCACTCTACTTTGGGGCCTCCTAGCAGGTGTGGGGGGAAAGAAGTGACATAAGAATCCCAAAGAATGCAGAGGATTCAGGTACCGAGAGATGGTGGGGAGGGCATTTAAAGCAGAATGAGCAACATAGCAAAGTCCTGCGGGGACGTGAAAATATAAGTCTGCTTGGACTGCCGGGCGCGGTGGCTCACGCCTGTAATCCTAGCACTCTGGGAGGCTGAGGCGGGCGGATCGTCCTGAGCTCAGGAGTTTGAGACCAGCCTGAGCAAGAGTGAGACCGCGTCTCTACCAAAAATAGAAAGAAATTAATTGGACAGCTAAAAATATATATAGAAAAAATTAGCCGGGCATGGTGGCGCATGCCTATAGTTCCAGCTACTGGGGAGGCTGAGACAGTAGGATTGCTTGAGCCCAGGAGTTTGAGGTTGCTGTGAGCTAGGCTGATGCCACGGCACTAGCCCCAGGCAAGAGAGTGAGACTCTGTCTCAAAAAAAAAAAAAAAAAAGAAAGAAAATATAAGTCTGTTTGGGAAACCGCGTCAAACTGTTCCATTTCCTAGAGTGCACAGTGGTGGTTCCCAACTTGGTCATCACCAAAGACTTCTTTTATTAGCTGAATCCATGTTTCGAGAGGTTTTTTTTTTATCCCCAATCTGCCCCCTTTAGCATTTATTAAGGAAGAAAATAATTATTTCCCCATTTTCCTTCATCATAGACATTTAACTACTAATCAATAACCAGTGTTACCATGTTGCATTGATATAAATCCTGGGGAGAGGGGGAAGTGAAGAAACCGGAAGTTTTAGCCTAGTTTAACCTCCATAAGCCATAACATAGGTAAATGTACATTTCCAATAGTCCTTACGGGGAAGGGGAAAGAACTGGGCTAAAGGTTAGGCACCACAGGCATAGTGTTTGCATTGGGGAGAAGACCTGGAGTAAATATAGAGCTGTACCAGTTCATTTTCAGGGCAGAGTTTTTGCAGGCAGTGGAGAGAAGTTGAAGGCTCTTCAGCAGGGAGAGACAAAGCCATAGCAGAATTTTAGGAAGATTAATCTGGAGTTGAGCAAGATAGTTTGAATCAAGGAGACACACTAGGTAAGTAGACTAGGTAGAAAGTAATTGCAATAATGTAGGCATGAAGAGATGAGAGCCCAAATCCATGTGGCAACAGTGAAAAGTGGAACAGAGAAAATGAATTAGAGTACAGAAAAATCAAAAGAAAATGAAAAAACTTTGGGGCCAACTTGAAATGATGAATGAAAGAAGGAGGCTTCAGAGATCAGTCCAGGGTCTCAAGTCTAGCGATCAGAAGGACTGTGAGGTCATTCGTGGCCATAGGGAAGCCCAGGGGAGGAGCCAACCTGGTAAGGAGACTGAGGTGCGGACAGAGGAGGTGGTGTGTTCAGAGCTGGGATGTCTGCAAAGGGGTTAGAGCTAGAGAGAGCAGCAGGTGGCTGCTGCCAGGGCAGGGTGAACTGAAGCCATGAGAACAGGGTAGCTCCTGACGAGACTGTGCACAGAGGAAAGAGAGTGAGGAATCCCTGCATGTAGAGGATGGGAAGGAGGAGGACCGCCAAAGAGTGACAGAGAATCCACCAGACAGGCAGGAAGGAGACAAAGAGAATGGGATGTCACAAGAGCCAAGGAAGGAGAGATGGTGAAGGAGGAGGTTCTAATAGTGCCAACAGGTGCAGAGAGGAGGTATTGGATTTGGCAATGAGAAAGTCACTAGTGACATTTGAGAGCAGTTTCAGAAGAGTGATCGGGGTGGGAACCAGATTACAAGGGGTTACCATTAGAAAATGAGAAACTGTTAGCACGTATAGGTTACACTTTTGAGAACTTTACTGGGAAAGGCGAGAAATCCAATAGAAGCCAGAGCAATGTACTAGAAATGACCGCCTAGCTTTTCTTCTCCAAGTTCTTAAGTCAATAGGAATGAGGGATGGGGGTAATATGGTCTGAGTGCCAGCCTGCGAGGCTGGTATAAGAGCTTTAAGGTACTAGGAATAGGACAACTAAAAGATCCTAATGAGGCCACGATCTTGACTTCAGAGCTAGGGAAGACATGAAGGCTATAGTGAAACTCCAAAATAAATGTGAAGGATACCAGAGAAGAGAAACAAAAGGAACTGTAATAACTATGGACTCATTAACAGACATTACTGTGCACTTACCATTTTTCCAAAAATGTTATCCAAGCATCTGGCTTCAACTGCCACCCATGTGTCAATATCTCCAGCCCACTTGGATGTCCATTTCAAACTCAATGTACTTAAAGTAGAACATGTCATCTTGTTCACAAGAATGCTGCTCTTCATTTATTCTCTACCACAGCGAATGTACTACATCACCCAACCAGAAATGTGGCAGCCAGTCTTCATTCCTCCTCACCTCCTCTCCTTTATCTAACGAATGCATCTGCTTCCTAAGTCGCCTAAACACTGTCCCCTTCCTCTCTCTCCCATTACCATTGCTGTAGTCCAGGACACTGTCACCTCTCACCAGGGTTCCTGCAGCAGCCTTCTAACTGGTCTTCCTACATCTGGTCTTTCTCCACTTTAATAATTCTTCAGATCATGAATTTCTTTATTTAAAAAAATAATTAAACACCAATAATGTACATATTTCTCTGAAACACAAAGCTGATCATGTCACTTCTCAGTTTAAAAACCTTTAATAACGTTTAACAACCTTTAATAACATCCAGTTTTGTATAAGTAAAGTTCAAGTTCCTCACCCTGGAACAGAAGGCCCATGGACCTTGTGCCATTCCAGCCTCAACTTCTTCCACTGCCCCTACGTACCCAAATCTACAGCCACTTCCTTTAGTACTCAAGGTTCTCATGTTCTCTTTCTGCGCCTTGATCTTTGAACCTTTGTCACTTACGTAGCTCCAACTACTGTCTCTGAGTGGTGCCCAAATCTCTAACTTCAATCCTACACTCTCTTTGGAGCTTCACCTCCAAGACACCTCCAGTTGTCTCCAGGGGATTCCCCCTAACTCTCCCACCAACTTGACAAAACTGAACTCAGCATCTTCCTTCCAAGGCTGGGAGTGCTTGTGACTTCCTTATTTCTGTGTTACTCTTGGTCAATCAGACTAACAAATTAAAAGTGATCTTTACTCTTCCTCTTCCCCCTTGCCCTGTTCCCCATTCCTGGACACGTCAATTAAGCCACCAAATTCTGTCAAGTCTTCCTCTGTTACATCTGTCTAGGATTTCCTTTTCCATTCCCATGACCACCACCAGGACAGGAAGATCAGTACCAGCCCAGGACCTCACCCACCCTTCACCCTTCTCTCCAGTCTCAAAGGAAGAGGCAGGCTGTTCTCGTCATGGCAGTCCCTGTGTTCTTTTATCAAAACCCCAAATAGGTGCCCCCTGTTTACAAGTCACAGTCCAAATTCCTTTGCTCAATTCTTTGGGGTGCTCCTCTGAGAGGGGAGGGAAGAGAGACTCAAAGGGCAGGAGCAGAAAGAGAGATCTTGTGGTGAAGAGACTCTGGAAATGTTCCTTCCAAATGGTCTTTACCTTTAATTAGAGTGGGGATGGGGTGGGGTGGCATGGGACAATTTCAAAGAGTTTAGAAGTCCTAGAAGAGCAGGGGTGCAAGATTGTGGAAGAGTACACAATAGCTTCAACAGCACTGTAATGCTCTAATTTTAAAAGGATAATTTAAATTAAGGGTTTTTTCTTAAATTATGCTTTATAACATATACATATATCCATTATCTATATTCTTTTGTACATATCAAATGTCAGTTTTTAATTTTAACTTTTTTTAAAAGAGAAGTCCTAGGACAGTCACTAGAAGGCCAACAGGGACACAGTGATAAGAGGCATAGGAAATTAATATGTGCGAGTGTTTCCTGTGCAAGATAGATCATGAGAGGGGGGCACCGAGGTTTAGAGAGGTTAAGGGGCTTGCCTGTGGTAACACAGCTAGACGGTATTAGATTTGAGAATTGAATCCATGTGTGTTTGACCCCAAAGTGTGTCTCAGGATAATACTAGAGGGAATTTGCATGGTGTAAACCTAATCTTGTTAACTGGAGGCTGCGACTCCTGAGCACACATTGGTATGAAAAATTCCAATGTCCGCCATACAAAATGGCAGTTAGAGGAACCCCCTTTCTTTGAGGACCTCCCTCTCTTCTCTCCGTTTAGCAATTGGGTCTTCTTTAACCTCCTCAATTTCTCCTTTCAGACCCACTCCTTCCAACTTGGGCCTCATCTCTTCTTTAACCTCGTTCATAATGCGGCAGGGGCTCCCTCAGAGCAGAGGAGAGTAGAGGTGAGTAGGGCTAGTAACCTATTTGAGAAGGAGAATCTACAAGTGGGCAGCAGTTTGAGGGGCTTTTGCTGGGAAAAGCAGATGTGGACAGAGGGGATCAGGGAAGCTTTGGGCTGGGAGGCATGACAGAGGCTGAGAACAGGTGACACTTAACAAATCAGGAGGCCGGACATGGTGGCTCGCGCCTATAATCCTAGCACTCTGGGAAGCCGAGGCAGGAGGATTGCTTGAGCTCAGGAGTTTGAGACCGCCTGAGCAAGAGTGAGACCCCGTCTCTACTAAAATAGAAAAAATTAGCCAGGCATCCTGGCTCGTGCTTGTGGTCCCAGCTACTCGGGAGGCTGAGGCAAGAGAATCGCTTGAGTGCAGGAGTTTGAGGTTGCTGTGAGCTACAGTGATGCCACTGCACTCTACCCAGGGCAACAGAGCAAGACTCTGTCTCAAAAAAACAAAACAAAACAAAACAAGTCAGGGGAATGGTTGGAAAAAATAGAGACACTGACAGGGCTCAACATGGGATTCCAAGTGGCACTTTGGTGCTCAGATCCCACAATGCTGACCAAATTCCATTCGTAGTGGAGCACTTTGTAGGCAAATGGCTCAGGCCACAGAGGAGAAATCCAAAAGAAGGTCTGAGCTATATTCCCCCAGTCACTACCCGATCATTATGTAGGTAGACCACCTCCTTTAAATAAATGCAACATACACAAACCCATGTTTATAAGACATAAGCTAAGGATGCCCAGTTACACTACTAAGGGATTCTTTCCTTAAACAAAAAAGAAAGATTTTCCTTAACTAGGTGGTTCCTCTAGTACCTTTCCAGCTGAGTCCAGTAGACAGAAATTCCATTAACAGCCAATATACTATGGCAGGAAGGAGGCAACAGGGAATAAAGAAACCACCCGGTACTTGGAATCGAGAGGCCTGGGTCATAGTCCTCTGTCCTCTAGAGACCACTCCTCACCTGTAAAGTGAGGGCTAACCCTGGACCACCTCTTAATGTCATATAATTTGTAAATCCTGGCTATCTCCACCCAGTCCTAAAAGAAAGACAGACCTGCGTGTGAGAAGCTTCCCACACTCTTGCTCTACTGGAAATAGCCAGGTGGGCACAAGCTTGCCAACCTCAGGAGCCCAGCTGGGGCTCTGTCTGCCCTGGAGCTGTGCTCTGCTTCTCCCTGTTTCACTCTAATCTCCCGCTACAGTCATTTGCCACATCCACTCCTTCCACCATATCCCTCCTCCACTCTGAGTCTTCTAGGGCTCCATCGCCCTTGAATTTATACGAATTGTTATAATCTACCAGATTGGCCTCCCTGCTCCACCAAGCTCATATCCTCAATCATCTCCTGTCTTCCCCATCAAGCTTCCTCTCCTACCTCCAAGCTACTGCGCAAGACATCTCGTGATCTTGCTCAAGGAAACCTCCCCAGATTGCCTAATCCCAGGGCTGCCACAAAGACACCTGCTGATGAGGCAAGTTGAGGACTGAACAGCATTCAGTTTTCTAGTCTTTGTACCCTGCATTAGAGCTGTGTCTCCTGCAGGAAGAGAACTTTTTCTTTGCCCCCAAATGTTTCCGCTGCTCTCTAAGCTACATGCCACAAGGAATGCATTGCCCAGAGAGGGCTCCTCTTTAGACCAGCAGTGTGGACCCAGCTGCCCCTCCTGCCCCAATATTCTCCAGTTCCAAACCCCATCTCCCATCATCACAATTATACTGATTCCTTGTAAAGATGCTTTCTTTCCCTCATAATACCTAAAAGCCAGGATCTTGCCTATTTTTCTGCATCATGGTGCCTAAGAAAACTGTTTTTTCTCCTGCCTCAGTTCAAGCTGAATTATAGAGAACTGAGGTTAGATACCAGGTAAAGTCTAGGAACTACAGGATCAGTAATCAGGTGAGGAAGTGGTAGTCTCCTTGCTTGTCAGCAAGGCTAGGTTCGGGGCAGCCTGGACCGACCCAAGGGGCTGGGCGAAAACACCTTCTGGAGGGCCCTGTCAGCCCTGTGATTCCCCCTCCAGCAAATGGGGCCAGCTCTATGCAAATGTGTTCTTGCCCAGGAGTTTGGTTTCTTCTCTCGGAGCTCCTGGCACAGTGGAACCAACGTGAGCGGCCACTTGGCAGGACAGAGAAGGGCAGGCTAGCAGTCCCCAAGGCTCAGGTGACAGGGCCAGGCCCAGGAGACAGGGATGTTGACCGGGGCTTTAACAGCACTCCTGATGCCAATCTCAGGCTGAAAACTCGATATTTCCACTTGGAATAACAAGAGACACCAGCAAAAGGGCTGAGGAGGGCAGTACAGCAGGAGTGCCCCCTGCAGGTCCCACCGGGCAATGCCAGAGGAAGGTGGCACAGGCTGGGTGGGACTTTCAAGAGATCCTTGGGATGATGGTGATGATGGTGACAAGGATGAGCACGAAGAAGAGGAGGAGGAGGAGGAAGAGGAAGACAGTAGCTCGCATCCACTGAGTATTTACAATGTGTCAAGGGCATTGCCTTACGTAGTCCTCAAGACAACTCCCAAGAGATGAATAATATGGCTGTTCTCATTTTTTAGATGAAGAAACTGAAGGTTAGACAGCTTAAGTCACCACCTCCCAAGCTTATGTTATTTGGTTTCCCCATCCCACCTTGCCAGCTCATTCCAGGATCTTCTAGCCCTCCAGTGTCTGTTTCTATGTCTTCCTGCTCCTCTAGCTCATATTTTCTTTTTTTTTTTTTTTTTTTTTTTTTGAGACAGAGTCTCACTCTCTTCCCTGGGGCGAGTGCCATGGCGTCAGCCTAGCTCACAGCAACCTCAAACTCCTGGGTTCAAGTGATCCTACTATCTCAGCCTCCCGAGTAGCTGGGACTACAGGCATGCACCACCATGCCCGGCTAATTTTTTCTATATTTATTTTTAGCTGTCCAATTCATTTCTTTCTATTTTTGGTAGAGACGGGGTCTCGTTCTTGCTCAGGTTGGTCTCGAACTCCTGAGCTCAGAACGATCTGCCCGGCTCGGCCTCCCAGAGTGCTAGGATTACAGGCGTGAGCCACCGCGCCCGGCCTCATATTTTCTTGTTCCAACTCTAAGGGAACTGGAGAAGCGTAGATTGATATTTTGGGGATAATAATACCGATAACAGCACCACTACCACCGTGCATTTCTACACCACTCTCTGCTTTTAATTATTCTCCTGGGGGAAAATTAACATTGCCATTTCTCCAAATTTTTTTCTGATTTTTATCAGTGTAACTGCAGCTATTTTTCTATATAGTCATGATTGATTCATAAGAATATTTTATGTTCTTCTTTTTAATGTACCAGTGTGTTTATATACATATTCACATATATAAGCATAGTAATTATAATGGCTTTACAGTAACCTGTTACATCAATATGCCAAAGATATTGCATTACTGAGGCAGTGTAACTTTGTGAAACGAGCATGAGGCTGGCAAAAACAAATGCTGGCCAGGATATGGAGAAACAGGAAAAAAAAGTCATTGCTGATAGGAATGCAAAATGGTACACCCACTTTGGAAGACAGTCTGGCAGTTTCTTAGAAAACAACATACTCTTACCACACAATCCAGGAATCATGCTCCTTGGTATCTATCCAAAGAAGATGAAAACTTGTGTCCACACAAAAACCTGCATGCAGATGTTTACAGCAGCTTTATTAATAATTGCCAAAACTTGGAAGCAACCAAGATGTCCTTCAGGAGGTGAATGGATAAATAAACTGCGGTACATCCAGACAATGGAATGTTATTCAGTGCTAAAAAGAAATGAGCTACCAAGCCACGAAAAGACATGGAGGAACTTTAAATGCATGTTACTAAGTGAAAGAAGCCGATCCGAAAAGGCCACATACTGTACAGTCCCTACTATGTGGCATTCTGGGAAAAGCAGGACTATGGAGGCAGTAAAAAGATGAGTGGTTGCCAGGGGTTAGTAGGGAGGGAGGGACGACTAGGCAGAGCACAGAGGACTTTTAGGGCAGATTAATATATCATATTAATAATATAATACTATCATACAGTCTACTCTGTATGATATTATAATGGTGGATATAGGTCATCACACCTTTGTCCAAACCCATAGATTGTACAACTCCAGGAGTGAATCCTCACGTAAACGATGGACTTCAGGTGATAACGATGTGGCAATGCAGGTTCATCAGTTGTAACAAATGTGCCACTCTGGCGGGAAAGCTGACAATGGGAGAGGCTGTGCAAGCGTGGGGGCAGGGGGCATGTGGGAATTCTCTGTACCCGCGCTCTCGATTTTGCTGGGCACCTAAAACTGCTCTTAAAAAAAAGTCTTAAAAAAAAAAAAAGCACGGGCATGATACAGATGTGGGAGTTTGACTGCCGTCTCTGTCCAACTCTGTGACTCTCAGGTCAAGGTAAATCACTTAACCTTTCTCAGTTTTGGTTTCCTCATCTCTAACTGGGAAAAATAATCTCTATCTCATAGGGTTGTCGTGGGATGAAATGAAGTGTGTATGTCGCTCATAGCTGATGCCCAATGAATTAATAGAAGCCCCAGTGTGCGTTTGTGTCTTTCTTCCCCCGTGGGATCAGGAGCCCCTCCTGGGCAGGGACTCACTCATTTCTATAACCACCCATCTAGCACATTGCCTGGCACTTGGACACCATGAAAGTTTCCTGAGTGGATAGTAAGCCCTAACCTAGGCTTTTCTGTCTGCTGGACATTTGAGTTGTCTCTAGGCTTTTTGCTAGTAACAAAATACATTTCAAAGCCCTACCATTTATATTGCCTCATTTCATCTGCCAACTCTGTGAAGCAGGCAGAAAGGGGGTATTTGCACATGCCCACACTCTGGGAAAGAAGGAACAGCTGTGGTTTGGAGAAGTGATGTGATCTCTATGGGTCACATCACAAATCAGCAGGAAAGATTAGAACCCCTGACCTTGCCTCCCTTCCTCGGGTGGTCTCTTTTCCCTCTGGCTACCTCCTTCTGGATCAGTGGCCTCTCCAAAAATGAAGACTGTGATGGTGGCCCTGACTTAAGGGCAGCACCTGCCCCCAGAGAGCCCCTGTTGGAGGTGGTGAGCCACCAGCTCCCAGGTGGCCCTCTGAAACCCAGTACCTTATTCCCAGAGCCCATGTTTCCCAAAGCAAGGAGCTTCTTAGGAAACAGCCAGCATGCCAGCTTCGATTTTCTTTCTTTCTTTTTTTTTCCTCTGAGAGGGTGAAGAGGAGAGCTCTGAGTTGTCCAGGAGGAGGGACTTTGACTAAAAATAGCTATGGCGTGTGGATCAGGCCCTAGTGGTACCCAGGACTGGGGAGGGGAGGGGGATGCTCTGGAGCTGTCGCCAGACTGGTTACCGTGGAAACGAGAGAGGAGCAGGGGAGCCTGGGAAGTGGGGATGACACAGATAGCAAGTCCTAGTCAGAGCTGCCGCTACGTTTAGGAGAAACAGCGGTGTCTGCGGCTCCCACCCTCCAAGGGGGCCCGTGGGGGGGCGGCGTCAGGGGCATGGACGCCACCCCCCAGGGGTCTCTGCTGCCGGCTACTCTCCTCTCCACGTGCTGTGAGTTGAGTTGTGGGGGACTTGGGGTTTGGGCCCCTATTTCCAAGGCAAGTGGGGGTTTGGGAGGAGCTGGTTCCTGAGGGAGTTTTCACCAGATCTCCTTCCAAAAGATAAGCCCCCTTGCTGGCCAGCACTCTCTAGTGGGAGGAGAAGGGGTCCAGGAAAATGTGGAGCTGGGATCTTCTGGACAGGGGTCATAGCATGCACCAGAAATGAGAAGGAGTAGGTCGGAGGAACTGGAATTATTGGAGGGAAGATGCAGCAATCAAGTCCTTGATCTTGGGATAGAGGGAACATTTTCACACCTTTCCTTCCCCGTGAGTAAAATGCAGCCCCCCACTCAGGAAGATAGGAGATGGGACACAATCAAGATAAGGCTTACCTGGATCCCTGGGGCAATGGAGAGTGAGAGTTTTGGGGGTGATCAGATGTTGGGGTCCCTTCCCCATCCCTGGGCAGAAAGAACTAAGCAGCAGACTGGGGGTCAGATTACCTAAGACCCTGAGAGAACATCTGGAAGCCCACATGGAGCTAAAGCTAGGATGAATGAGACCCGGGTACTTTCCTGCATGACCTGGGGTCTCTGAGCCAGTTAAAGCTTAGAGATCACTTCCGAGGACACCCTGAGCTGCAGGGATGGAAAAGGAAGCCCATTGTCGGGGGAGAGGAAGACCCTAATCTGTCATTGTCATGGGGCTCCTGGACTCCATGTCCCCTGACTCCATGGAAAATAAATGTAGGGGGTCCCCCTAAGCTCTAAGCCGTCTCTTTTTGGTCTGTCTTCCTGCTGTCTACCCCAGTACACACACACCACTGCCCCAAAGGTCTGGCTGCTGAGCACCTCACTCCATAACTAAAATTCTGGAGTGCGGGGTTTAGAGTCACATATCCAGGCAGTTTCTCCCCAGGACCTGGTCAAACATGCAGACCATCTGTGCGATCCTTATGTCACCGTCCTCCGTCCTCCACCCCACCCCCTCACTTCATCCCAGGTTTCCTTGGAGTGGGGGAAGAGAATGATTCCCAGGAAAGAGAAATGAAGGTTGAAGAGTCCCAGATCTTTATTCTAGGGGGTCCTGGGTGCCTAATGAAGGGTTCTGGACCTCTCCCCAGGCAGATTGCAGCACGGAGAGCTCCTCAGGAATTTAAAACAAAATCAGGTGCACTTCGCTTGGAATGTGGGCTTTGGGGCATATGGCAGGTGGGGGCGGGCTGATGTTAGGATAGTCAATGGGAAGTAGGAGGCTGGGGGAAACCAACTAGAAGGGGTGGGGAAATAAATGTGGGTGCTTAGTGCTTCACTTGGTCTGGTCTCGTGTCTCTCAAGAATAGGATACTAGAGGGATACAAACCTAACTCTTGATGAACTCTGTGCTTCCCTTCCCCCAGCTGTCTCTGCTGATCTCATATCCTCTAGTCCCCTTCCCCATTTTCAGGCTGTCTCCCCTGGGGAAGCACCCAGGGGAAATGGGCTGACACAAGGGCAGCAGTGATCATGGCCAGGATTCAGGATTTCCAGGGGCAATTTCCTAATGTTCAGCCGTTGCTTTCCACAGCTGCCCATCTCTCTCCTTTGTCAGCTTGTTGAGGGGAGGAAGATGTGGGAGGGTGTAGAATGAGTGAGATCCAGGGATGAAGAATGGGAAAGAATTTCTGTAGGTCAATCCTGGGGTGAACTTCAAAAGAGCCTGGTTAGACCTGCAGGTTGCACTGCGGGGAGCAGTCATGGGGGGCTGCACTGACACCAGCCACGGAAAGGAGGGCAGAAGTCCCTAGGGCAGGGAGGGCTCCACACAGCAGAAAAGAATTAAGGCCTGCGCCAAAGAGCCCCCAGTCTAACGATTTCATGAAACTCCCTCCCGGCCTGGGTCTTCTGCCTCGGAATGCCTGTGAGGTGCTGCACACCCCACTAGAGGCGGTGGCACCAAGATCTCTGGTACCTCCTTCCCCGGGAAATCATCATCGAACTTGCACAGTGCTATTCAGTTCACTCACATTATCCCATCTGATCCTCACAACTTTTTGAGCGCGGGGGAGCAGCTAGGGCTGTATGTATTGCTCCCATTCTACTGATGCAGAAATGGAGGCTGAGAGACACAAAGGGACTCGCCCAGGGCCACCCGGCACCCGGCGCGGGCCCCGATGTCTCCCGCATACCCCTCTCCCGCGGGTCCATTAACTCGGCAAATCTTTATTAAGCCCCTCCAGGACCCCCGGCGCCACCGAGGCGCCCAGCGAGGGGCCGCAGGCGGCGGCTGCCCGGGCCCCCAGCGCGCTGCGGGTGTCCGCAGCGCTGGCACTGACGCCGCCGCCATGGCGCAGGAGAACGCCGCCTTCTCGCCCGGGGCCGAGGAGCCGCCGCGCCGCCGCGGCCGCCAGCGCTACGTGGAGAAGGACGGCCGCTGCAACGTGCAGCATGGCAACGTGCGCGAGACGTACCGCTACCTGACCGACCTGTTCACCACGCTCGTGGACCTGCAGTGGCGCCTCAGCCTGCTCTTCTTCGTGCTCGCCTACGCGCTCACCTGGCTCTTCTTCGGCGCCATCTGGTGGCTGATCGCCTACGGCCGCGGCGACCTGGAGCACCTGGAGGACACCGCGTGGACGCCGTGCGTCAACAACCTCAACGGCTTCGTGGCCGCCTTCCTCTTCTCCATCGAGACCGAGACCACCATCGGCTACGGGCACCGCGTCATCACCGACCAGTGCCCCGAGGGCATCGTGCTGCTGCTGCTGCAGGCCATCCTGGGCTCCATGGTGAACGCCTTCATGGTGGGCTGCATGTTCGTCAAGATCTCGCAGCCCAACAAGCGCGCCGCCACGCTCGTCTTCTCCTCGCACGCGGTGGTGTCGCTGCGCGACGGGCGCCTCTGCCTCATGTTCCGCGTGGGCGACCTGCGCTCCTCGCACATCGTCGAGGCCTCCATCCGCGCCAAGCTCATCCGCTCGCGCCAGACGCTGGAGGGCGAGTTCATCCCGCTGCACCAGACCGACCTCAGCGTGGGCTTCGACACGGGCGACGACCGCCTCTTCCTCGTCTCGCCACTCGTCATCAGCCACGAGATCGACGCCGCCAGCCCCTTCTGGGAAGCGTCACGCCGCGCCCTGGAGAGGGACGACTTCGAGATCGTCGTCATCCTCGAGGGCATGGTGGAAGCCACTGGTGCGGGCGGGCCCGAAGAGGGGAGCAGGGTTGGCAGGGGGTGTGCAGGGCAGAGGAAGGCAGGGGCAAGAAGAGGGGCCAGGGGAAGGGAGGGTGGACGGAAAGGCTGGTGCAGGATGAGAGGTGACGGGACGTAGGGGGACCTGGGTGGGGTCTGGGGGTGTGGGGATGAACTGAGTGACTCCGCAGAGGGCCAAGAGAAAGCTTGGAGGAATTCTGCTAAATGGCACTGGCTTGGGGCCCTGGGCTGAGAGTTTATGTGTCACTTGGAATAGGAAGAGTGGTAATGATAGCTGTGTAGTGCATAGTTCCAAAAGCACTTTACAGCTCTGAGTTCATTTAATCCTAACAAGAATCCTCTGAAGGTAATTTCTTGTCATTATGCTCATTTTTAAGAGATGAGATTGCCCCTAAGGAAATGTTAAGTATATTGACCACCGTCCTAAGCCAATAAGTGGCCATGCGTGGATTGGATACAGGTGGTCTGGCTTCAGGGTTTAGTGAAGTAGAATGGAGGAGTTAGGAAGGAATTTTTCTCTTTGCACAGAGATCCAGGCCCCTGGAATTTGACGGTGAAGGTTTTCCACGGCCTGAGTTATTCCTAGGCTGAACCTTAAGGAGAGGTTAATACCTGCCTGGTCTCACTTCTACCTCAGTTTCCCCATTCATCAAAAGACTCTCAGTATCCACTGACAAGGGAAATAGATGATACTACCATTTCTAGCCCCTTCCAAAAAGGGAACTGGCAAATCACCTGTGATGTCAGTACCTCCAACTCAGACACAGTGAAGGGTTTGGAACAGGTAGGAAAAGACCAGCATAAGAGCTGCAAATGCGATCTCTTGCGACTTGAGACCTAGAAGTCGGATGAGGATAAGGAAACTGCAGGTGGAGAACCAAAGGCCCACTAGGGGGCGCTGCATTCCCTGCCTCTGATGCTCCCTGCTGTTTTCTCCTGCAAGCTGGTGCCTTCAGGTCCTTTCCCCGTCCTTCACGCTGAGCCTCTGCTTCACACTCCCACCCCAACCGCCCCTTAATGTTCCCCACTCCTCCTTCACCCCAACTGGGCTCCCCCGAGCTATTTCCCCTCCCCACACACACCCCATTCCCCTCCCTTCCTCTCTCCAGCTTGTCACTCCTTTTTTGCCAGTATCTCAAGCAGGCCCCTTTCTTCCAGGGAAGTTCCTGCCTGGCCCTCTTTTCCCTTTGTACTCCCAGCCCCTTCCTCTCTTCCTCTCAGCCCCTGTCTCCCCATGTGCCTTATGCCTCTTCTTCCCCTCTCCCACTGGACACCTCCTGTTCCAGCCTTCATCAAAGAATACCAATGTCCCCAGGACATCTCAGGGCCAGGCTTTCCATCTGAGAGCCAGCCTCTCTGGTTAGCAAATGTTCATTCTTCTCTTCCCTCTCGCTCTGAGATGGACATGGGTTGGGGGAGAGACCCTGGGGTAGGAGGAGAATGACCTGCCGTGGGGTGTGCACTGACCCAACAGGGAAAACAGGACACAGGGCCAGGGCAAGGAGGACTGGGGAGGGCGAGGTGGAGAAGAGAGAGATGGAAGCGTGTCTGATTTTTCTAGAGAGATAAAGCTGGAAAGGATGGTAATATTTTGGGTGAGAGAGTCAGGATTCAAAATGCTTTTGAAAAGCAAGAATAATGAGCCAAAACCCAACCAGATGACATTTAAAAGGAATAAATATAAAATTCTACATTTAGGCTTTTAAAAAATCACTTATGTAAGCACAGCATGGAAGAGCTCTGGTGAAAAAAGAACTGGGGGTTTTAGTTGGCCACAGGCTTGATGTCGTAGCAATGTGATGCAGCCTCCAAAAATGTTTATGTAATGTAATCCTGGGTCCTATTAGTTAAAACATCATAGCCAGGGGAGATGGCGAGCCTTCTCTAATGCGTAGATCAGACCACAACTGGAGAACTTACCGCACTCAAAGTACTTAAAGGGTCCTCCTTGGCCATTCTGGCTTGCATTCAAGAAAGTAAAATTTTGGGAAGCCAGATCAAATGAGGAATGGTGGAGGGAGCCAGGGATGTTCAGTGAAAAAGAGAAGACAGGAGAGAACCTGACGTTCCTGTTTTCAGATACTCAAAGGCATGTCAACTGGAAGGTGAATGAAACGGAGGGGTGGAAATCCCAGGAGTCAAATTTTAGCTCTGCACAAAGACAAGCAATCCAACTATTAGAGCCATCACACACAGGAGTGGGCTCCTTATGAGGTGATGAGCTGACAATCCTGGGAGGTAATCAAGTACAAGTTAGATGCCCATTGTTGGGAATGCTCCAGTGGGCAGCCTTGTATGGAGTGGGAAGTTGGACTAGATGATCCCTGAGGTTAGTTTCAAGGTTCAGTTTCTCTGGTCGGCATCAGCAAAGGAGAGGGCCGGGGGAAGTAGGGCTGGAGATTAAGAGGAGTGGGAAACAGAGAAGAGGTGAGGGAGCTAGCAAGCACAGGAGTTGGGGAGGAGGAGAAGATGGGCTGAACCAGAGGGAGGTGGGGGGGCCTTGGGGAGGGCTGGGGAAGGGCGCTGGGAACAGGGCTGCAGAATGAGAGGCAGGAAAGGGAAGCCTGGGGCTGGGATCCTCCTGACTGTGCCCCTCCCCCCAGGAATGACATGCCAAGCTCGGAGCTCCTACCTGGTGGACGAGGTGCTGTGGGGCCACCGCTTCACGTCAGTGCTGACCCTGGAGGACGGCTTCTACGAGGTGGACTATGCCAGCTTCCACGAGACCTTTGAGGTGCCCACGCCCTCGTGCAGTGCCCGGGAGCTGGCAGAGGCTGCGGCCCGCCTCGACGCCCATCTCTACTGGTCCATCCCCAGCCGGCTGGATGAGAAGGTGGAGGAGGAGGGGGCAGGGGAGGGGGCCGGTGGGGAAGCTGGGGCTGACAAGGAGCAGAATGGCTGCCTGCCACCCCCAGAGAGTGAGTCCAAGGTGTGACCAGTTTCCTCCAGACCCCTGTGGCAGACCGGGGGCCAGACACAGGTACATGGGAGCTGGATATCAGAGGTGGAGGAGGAGGCAGGCAAGGTCCCTGGAAATGTGCTAAAGTTGGAGAGGCCCCTTCAGAACCTTGAGTCTAGAATACACTGCGGAAGGGATGGGTCCCGATTTCAGGAAAATGGAGGGTGGGGATGGGTGAACGTACAAGTCTCTCTGTGTTTGACCTTCACATCTGTTCATGGGCGGATGGATGGATAGAAGGATGGACTCATGGGGGCTGGAGGGGAAGGTGGTGGCAGGTAAAGGCAGCTGACAGGATACGTAAATGGACCGATGGACGGTTAGTACACTCAGGGCTGCTGCTAACCCGTAGAGCACCTTGGTGCGAATCTTAGAAGGCACCCTTTTCCTCCGGACAGATGCAGCCTCAAACCAGGGTGCATGGCTTGGGGAACAGAGTGTGGGATGGATTGCAGAACACGCTCACCTCTTCAGCCAGCCTCCCTGGGTATGGCACACCTGTCTAACTGGACACAGTGGCCCAAGCCGAGCCAGAGGAGACAGAGCTGGGCAGAGGTGGCACAGATGAGGAGGTGCCCTCCCAGCTCCACCCCTACCACTGTGACAGGCTGCACAGGAGGGCGAAGGGCTGCAAGGGGGAGCTTAGTCCATGGGCGGGTGCAGGGAAGCAGGCCGTGGGGGGAGATGCTGGAGCTGGGGCCCAGGAACAGGGCTGGGAAAGGAGGCCAGGGGTGGCTATTTTCCAGAAGTGGAGAGAGAGATTACAGGTACCACTGCAGAGGCAGGAAGAGAGACAGAGGTTCTGAGGAGGAAGAAGAGCCAGGGGAGAGATCTAGAAAGTGAGTTCACTAGAGCCAGGACACAGGGAAAGCAGAGTTTGTTCCCGGATCACAGTGGGGAGGAGTCATTCAAATCATTGACTGGGTGCCACATGCAGTGGACATCCAAAGACCTGGTTCCTATCCTGGGAATATAGGGCACATGGGAAAACAGAGGAATCCACACGTGCGATGTGGTCCAAACTGAGAACCTGCGCAATCTCTCAGAGCAGAGGGTGGGAGGGTTTGGGAAATCAGAAAGCTAGGGCTTGAATAAGGCATAGGGGATGATGGAAGCCAGCAGTTAGAAGACATACCTGGAGGGCTTGTTAAAACACAGATTTCCGGGCCTCACTCCCAGGGTTTCTGCCTCAATAGGTCTGGAGTGGAGACCAAAAATTTGCATTTCTGACAAGTTCCCAGGTCATTCTGCCGCTGCTGGACTAGGGACCACACTCTGAGAACCGTTGCTCTAAGCAAAGCCTTGGTGGTCAAAGGGGATGGGCACACAAGCCCGGGAGCAGCTGAGAAGCTGAGGACCCTCTGGGACAGAGAATGTAAAGGGTGGAGTACCATGTGTGGGAAAGGGGACCGGGAGCCCAGGCTGAAGAGTTTAACTTTGGGCCCAGGAACTCAACTGTCCGTGGAAAAGGGGCAGTGACAGCGGAAGTGGTGTCTGGGAAGGAGAGTGGGCCAGAGGGACAGGATGGAGCAGCTAGAACTCAAGGGGATCCCTATGGAGGTAGTGGGGTGTGGGGCAGGAAGGGCTTCGGTGGCAAAGGGTAGGCTCCCTTGCAGGACAGAGAGGCAGGACCGAACGTGGGAGGAGATGTGAGGGAAGAGGAGCCCACGCTTCCGGATGTGTGTGTGTGGCCAGCTGTCACCCAGCTGGGACGGGGCCCCTGGAGACACATATTCCCATCCCGCCGTCACCCCTTTCCTGGTCTCAATCCAGTCACCAGCAGCAGCCCCCTGGAGGTGAGGGAGAGCAGTGACAAGCTGAGAGGGGCAGAGGGCCGGGGGCACCTGAGGCTGGCCTTCCAGAGAAAGCATGGGCCGGGCAAACACGACCTCTGACAGGGGCCCCAGGCCCACAGCAGCCCTGCCCCAGCAAGGACCTCCTCCCTCGGTCCTGGCCGCACCCAACTCCTGTCCTTTAACAAAAGTCCAAGCCCCTTGGGGGAAGGCCCCCGGTCTGTTCTGTTCCAGGCTGGGCAGCCGGGGTCCCGTGGGGCACTGCATCTCCTGGAAGCAGGAGAGGGGGTCATGGAGGGAGCCCATCCCAGCTTGGGTCCACTCAGAGAGGACTCATGCCTCAGTCCTTTCCCTTCAGCCTAGGCATGGACGTCTTTGCCCCAGGTCATAGGACCACCTGGGTCACCCTCAGTCAAAGATGAGGTCCTTGAACCCTGGCATTGGCTGGTTCCCAGGAGCAGATGTTGGGTTGGGGAATGGGGACTCATTTGGGTTTCACTCAGTGACTCAGGTGGAGTCTGGACAAGAGGGGTCGGGCTGTGTGGCATCTGCACACACTCACACGGTAGTTAACCCACTGCAACTGAACAGGCAGAGAAACTGAGGCTGGAGCAGACCCCTCCTGCCCCTGGAAGTCACTGAGACCTTGCCACACCTCTCTTCACCACTGTCACCACTCAGGGCACCACTGTACAGTGCAAAGTCAGGAGACCTGGGTTCTGTTCCTGACACAGACTGTTGCTAATTAGTTCTATGACTCTGGACAAGTCACATCACTTTTCTGGGCCTCAGTTTCCTCATCTGTAAAAATGATCCTTAGCAAACTAGTAATGCTCAATAAATGTTTAAATAACTGAACTGGAAGAGGTAGCCTGGATGCCTCTTAAGGTGCAATGCAGCTAAGAATTTCAGGATCAGAGAATCCTTAGGCAAGGAAATTCAGGGAGCCCCTGGGGTGCTGGAGGAGCGTGGAAGTTGGCAGGCGGGAGAGAGGGGGGAGGCTCTGGGGGCGGGTGTATGCAGGTGCAGGGCTCTGTGCACCCACAGGCCCTGCCCTGACTGATGTAATCCCTGCCACCCAGGCTCCAGGTGGCTGTGTTCTGGGGCTTCTATTCTGCTGCTGTCAGACAGAATAATTAAGGTCAGAAGGAAAAAGATTGAGGCCCCAGGGCCTGGTGGGAGGAGTCAGGTCCAAGACAGCCAGACCAGGAGAATGAGACAGGCAGAGTGGGATGGAGTCTGGGGGGCTCGGAAAGGGCTCTGTCCCTGGAAGCCCCTGCCCTGCAACGTAGGAGGGGACTGGGGAAGGGCGGGTGCCAAACTCAGCTGGAACCCACCCTCCCTTTCTCTGTCCCCATCCCCAAGTAGGAGTCCAGTCCAGAGTTAGCTCAGCACTGACAGTTCAGGCAGCAGATGGAACCCAGGTGTCCCCTCTGGGCTGGGTGGCATGGTCCACGGAGGCCAGATGGTATTTGTGGTGGGAAGAGAGACCTGGGTTGTCCAGAATAGGTTGTCAATCCCCAACAGCCTCCCAGCTACACACCCCCAGCCTTTTACAGCCTCATGGCAGGGGAAGATATAGCCAGGCCTGGATTTTATAAAACAAGTTTATTCACATTTTAGAAAAACTAATTCCAGGACAGGGAATGGCCTCCCTGCAGGATGGGTATGCGATCGAGACAGAAGTCCAGAGGGAGGGGTGTGGGAGGGAAGGAGTGGGGGATGGGGGCCATGCCTCCCACTCTGGGTGGAGGGAGGTCAAATAAATTAAAGGAAGGTGGACAGAGGGAGAGGGCATCCGGGCGACCAGAGGAGAGCTTGGAGCTAGGCTGAAGGCAGTCGACACCTGCAAGAACTGGAGAGAGAGCGTGGTGTGGGCCAAGGGCAGAGCGCCCTGCGTGGGGCTCCTTCTTGGCCCTCACCTGCTCACAGGCCCCTGCGGAACTGACCGGGCTGCTCCTCCTCTAGCTGGGCCCAGAAGGGAGCATCTCAGCCCCCTTGGGGGGACTTGCGGGTGGGAAGCCCGAGGAAGACAGGGTTGGGGGTTTCTTTTCCCTCACCTGGGGAGGGAGGATCACCGTTTCCGCAGCCTCCTCATGAAGCAGCAAGTGATGGTGCCAAGGACGGTGGCGCCGGTGACTAGGGCCACCGCTGCACCCACCAGCAGGGGCACAAGTAGGGTGTCCAGGGCTGTGTGAGAGAAGACGGCTGTGTTCGGGGGCTGCCATCATCTTCCACTCCATCACACTTGTCTCCAGGACTCTCCCCGTCAGGTTCTCTGGACCCCCCTCCTCCACTCACAGACACCCCTTCCCTGCCCACTGCCTGCCCCGCAGCGTTGGCCATGGAAGACCTGAGCAGACAGGCTGAAAGCTGCATCTTCCAGACTTTTCATGTGATGTGATGGGGAGGACAGAGAGGATGGTAGCAGGAGGGTCAGACGATGGGAAGGGAAGAGCGAGGGCAGGGGGCTGGGAGGAAGGGGGGCACTCACCATGCGTGTAGGGGTAGACCGTGACAGGCCCCGAGCGGGCACTGCCCGCCTGGTACCAGCTGTAGTCGGCATGCTGCACCCAGGCACTGGGGGCGCAGTGGTACACACCTTCGTCCTCGGGCCCCAAGCTGTGTAGTCTCAGCCGATGGCTTCGGGGCCCCACCAGCTCCACGCTGACAGGGCCTCCTCCGGGCCGGACCCCCAGCTCTGCTACACCGTCCTGGCCCACACCACCCACCAGCTGGGCAGGCATTGAGCTCAGCTCCCCGTCCTCAGGTCGTTCCACCCACCAGCTGGCAGCCAGCCGCAGCCCCGGGGGGCCGCCCCGCACAGAGATGTTGCACAACAGGGAAGCAGTCTCCCCCCGGTACACGGCGCCTCCTGCTAGCCATGCCACCGCCTCCAGCACCACACCTGCAGAACAGAGGACAGGGTCAGAGGGTGAAGGGTCAGGGGCATGGGCTTAGGGCTGCTGTCCAAGCCACCCAGCAAACTCAGGGTGTTTCCCACAGTCTTGGTAGTCTTAGGAGTGTGGGACTGAGGTGTGGAGGCAACTGATGCAGAAGGAGAGGGGGCCGTGGAAACAGAAGAAAAGGGTTCTACGAGCCCCATCCCCACTCACCTTCCTCCCGCACATGCACGGGGAGAGGTCGGGAGCGGGCGCTGGCTGCTTCACGAAGCCGGGTCCCAGACCCTCGAACGTAGGCTTTGGCGAGGCAGCGGTAGGTGCCTGCGTCACCAGGCCTGGCAGCTTCCAGCCGTAGCCGGTAGGTTCTGGATGCCACCTTCTCCATGGCAATGTGCCGGCCCTCATAGCCAGGGCCCAGGCTGCCCACACCCTCTGTGTCCAACTGGGCTACCAGGCGGCCAGGCCCAGGTGCCCCCGCAGGTGCCATCTCCCAACCCACAGAGTACGCAGCGTGACGGCCTGCTGGGGGCAGTGCCCCTGACACATTGCACAGCAGTTCCAGGGGTTCCCCTGGGCCGATCCGACGTTCACCAGGCCCCACTGCCACTGCCAGCTGGCTGGCTGGAACACAGGAGTGGGGAAGGGGTGTCAGGGAGGTAGGAGGGGGCCTAGAGGTGCCTGACTCCCCGACTTGCTATTCCTTCTTTGACAGCAGCAATGTCAAGGCCTCCTGTCTGCCCTCATGGGTATGACCATCTCCCACCCAGGGGCCTGAATCCCACCCGGCAGCCAAAGCCCTCCAATCTCCACACCCAATTTCTGAGCACAGAAAATCCGTCGCGGGTAGAGAGGAAAGCAAATGCTAACGGGGCTGCTCACTCTGTGGAAGATCAGTTCCCCAGAGTCAGACGATGGCCATCTCTTACCCCCCCGTGGCCACGGTGCCCACCAAGGTACCATCCCTCCCAGCTCCCACAGTGGGATGTGTGGCACTCACACAGCGTCTGCACGTCCACATGGGCCAGGACAGCCCTTTTCTCTGCGATCTGGGCCCAGCTGCCATCAGGATCCTGAATCCACTCGGTGGCAGTACAATGGTAGGTGCCTGCGTCCCCCGCCTGGGCACCCCCCACCACCATGCGGTACCTATCAGTCCCTTCCTTGCCCAGCCGCAGCTCCCCTGCAGCCAGCCGCTCAGCGTAGGGCGCTCCGGCCTCCACAGCCAAATCAGACCGGAGTCCCACCACCTCCTGCAGAGTCGCTCGCCCCACTGGCGCCTCAGGCACAGCTCGCCCAAAGGACACCGCCAGGTGTGTGTGTTTCTGTGTGCTTGTCCGCGCCAGGCAGCCCAGAGCCAGCTCCTGCCCCTCGTGCACCGTCAGGCGTGGGGGCGAGGTTGGGGCCTGGCGGCCTCGGGGCCCTGGGGGCGCAGCAGACACCTGCAGCACATCTGGAAGAACTGGACAGGACGGCTGGAGTGAGGGAGGGCTGGGAGCTGGCAGCCCTTGTTACTGCTTCCTGCGTACAACCCATTTCCCTAAATAGACTGTGAGCTCCTAGAGGGCAAGGGTTGCGTGTTGTATTATTTCTTCTGTAACTCAATGGTGCCAAGTACGATGCTGGGCACACCACAGGCGCTCAGTAAATATTTGTTGAATTTCATAGAACAAGTTCATTGCCTATTCACCCTGATGTTTGAGACTGACCCCTGTTTGAAATACTCAGAAGACAGAGAAACTTAAGGAGACTGTCACCCGGTCTAACTCCTGCCCTGCCTTTACTCTCTCCCCCAGACCCGGGTCCTGTATTCCCCAGGAGGAGAGTCTATTCCACCCATCAGGCTTCTCCATCCCCCCATCAGGAATGGAGAGGGGACTGGACACCTTAAGGACACTTCCCCTTCCCCCAGGAGGTAGCTTGATATGATAGGAAGCCTGGACTGGAATGAAGAGTCTGGGTTTGAGTCCCACACCAGCCACTGATTTGTCGGGTGTCTTTGTACAAGTCATTCAATCTCTTTGGGCCTCAAGTTCCTCAGCTGCAAAACCTGAGGGGTAATTAGATAGGTCCCTCCTGGCCCTGACTTTTTATCTTGAGGGCAGGTGTGGCCCCAGCCCCATCCCAGGGCCCAGTACCTCTCAGCTCCACCTTGCCGCTGTAGCTGCCCAGGTAGCGGGCATCAGTGGAGGGGGTGTAGCACTCGTAAACACCAGCATCCTGGGCCTGCAGGCGGGCAATCTTGAGCACCACGGCGTCACCCTGTAAGCGCTGCACCTGCACCTCACCAGCCGCCACTCGGGGGCCGAAGACAGCGTAGGAGAAGTGGGTATCCCTGGTACTGACGATGCCCAGTGCAGCCTCTGGCGCCTCAGGCCTGTACAGGAACCACTCGAAGTCCTGCCGGGCAGGGCCCTCGTAGCCACTCACATTGCAGGCGATGGAGACAGCTGTGCCAGCCACGCGGTACAGGGGCCCCTCGGGGACCAGCACCTCCCGGGCCCAGCCCCCGAATCCTGTAGGGGAAGGCAGAAGGAGTTGGAGACGCCTGACCCCCACCAGCACCATTCTTGACCCCCGCCTGTGAACGGAAAGGAAACCTGGGGCAAATTGGTACAGCTGGGACCCTGTTCTGAGAACTAAGAAAGGATGGCGGGTCATCAGACACCTGGGTATCAAGGAAGTGGGCTAGGCCTAGGTTGGCCTCAGAACCCAGCTGCATCTCACTTCTGACCCGCCAGAAGCAGACCCCTGTGGGCCGAGACGAGTGCATCTGATTCCTGACCTGACCAGCCCTTGGTTCCAGCTGGACCTTGCTCTGCGCCCCCCACCCCCTTCGCCCACCTCCACGTCTGCCATTCCTTCTTCAGGGCTGGTCAGGGGAGCCTGCTGGCTAGGGGAGTCTGAGACTACACGTCCCCTCCTTTGCTTGAGGGGAGCTGGCAAAATCTTGCTCAGAAGGGCTGGTTGGCTCAGTTGTGTCACCTGGGCCAGACAATGGAGCCAGTGGCCCAGGCTGGACGGGGCACAGACCCAGTCAGTCCTCACCACACAATGCCCTCCCCCTGCAGCTGTGCCATGAGCTCACTGCTTCTCCCACCCCACAGGGCTGTCAAGGCAGCTGGGGCTTCTGGGGAAAGATCCAGGCTCTGCCCTGGCCTGGGGGCAGAAGATCCCCTCCCCCAGTGCCTGCCAACCTTGTTGGCTAAGCTAGGCTAGCCCAGCTGAGGCACCACACTCCCCAGCTCCCTAACAAAGCCTTCATTTGCATATGCAGTGCCGTGATTTACATATGGCTCCCTTTCTGTGGGGAGGCACTGAACCCCCAGCCGCCCCTTCTCATCTGGTATCAGAGGCCAAACGTCTCTGCCTGACCCTACCCCAGCAGATACCCCTGGCAGCCCTGGAGGGATTGGCTTCTCCCTTCTCTCCTTCCATGCTTCCATGGCCCCTCCCCCCATTTTACAGGTGAGAAAGGTAAGGCAGGAGCAGTACAACATCTTGGCCAAGATCCTGCTATTCCTGGATGGCTCCTGCAAACCCCTGCAGAGGGACAAAACCAGGGAGGAAGACTGGGAAACTCCTAGGCCAGGCCAGAAGGGACTGACCTCACCAGCCAGAGTATCACTGCCAGGTCTCCCAGGGAATATCCCTGGCCTTTCTATAGGGGCTAGAGGAAATACCCAGGAGTCTGTGGTCAAACTCTGCCCTCCAGCTCCTCTAGAATGGTTCCTCTGAACTACCCCCCACCCCCAGCTGGGCTCTTAGCCCCTTCCTTCTTCCTTTGGTAGAGTCACGGGAAAACCCGTGGTCTGTTGGTTAGGGCACAGGCTGGGAGTCAGGAGGTCGGTCGGCTCCCACCCCCATTCCCACCCCCAGCTGTATAGCCTGGGACCAAGTCCCTTCCTCTCCCAGGCCTCAGTTTCCACACTGGAGAACTAAGAGCTCCCAGCTCTGACAGTGTGTGACTCAGGAGGGCCCTGCCCCAGGCAGTTTCATAATTGGGATGCAGGGGGAGACCGCCCAGCTGACACCTTCCCTGGCTGCCTCAGGGCAGACTCTGCTCTGAAGGGCTCCCTCCCACCTTCCTGGCTCCACAACTGCTGAGGTTTGGAGATCCCCATGGGAAAGTCACCCCCACAGCCTTAGGAAATCAGCTGCCACTCAGCTCTCTCTCCCCAGACAGGCCCCTCCTCTGTGTTAGCAACAGAAGGGAAGGGAGAGCAGAGGCCTGCTTTGGAGTCAGATCTGGGTTCAAATACTAGTCCCAACACTCACTAAATGCGTTTTCTGGGTCAAGTGACTTCATTTTCCTTATCTGTGAAATGAATACAGTGGGTGCTTAGACCTCAGCAGGTTCACTCCTCCTGTGAACCGCACTTCCCCACCTCCCCGGGCTCCTCCCTGCTCCATGCTGCCCACTGGGGAAAACGAGCCAAGTGCTAGGCAACCGGGCCCCACAGCTCCTTCCTCTCTGTACCCCCTCCTGTCTCCTGCCCAGGGCCCCAAGAAGAGGACTCATCCTAGCCCCATGGGGCCCGGGAACCGCAGCAAGGGAAGACTGCTTGGTGCCACTGTGGAGCTCTGGTCTGGAAACAGGCCTAGGGCTACCATCAGCGTCTGCCTTGACTACAGCAGCTCTGAAGTCACCACCGACATCCCCAACCCCAGCCCCCACACTGCACCCTCATTTCAAGGGCTTCAGTCTTCTCAACATCTGTACAGGCAGTTTCACTTTCTCCATGCCACACTCTTCCCCAGGCCACCTCCTACAGGGAGCCCTCCAGTTCAGGCCAAAAACAATCTGCTGTCACTACCCCCATGCACCGAGGCAAGGTTGGCCCAGAACACCCCACCATGAACACCCACCATGATAGACACAGGGTGCTTGGAGATCCCAGAATCAGTCTCCATGGAACCTGGTTTCTCCTGAGGCAAGGAAGCTGGGACTAAGGGGGTGTGACAAGTGGTGGGAGGCTGCAGAGCCAAGTGCATTTGGGAGAGGGGAAGAAGAAGGGCAAAAAGGGACCCAGCAGAGGGTGGAGAAGCAGTGAGTGAACTGCCCCCAACCTCAGATGATGGGGAGGGCAATTAAGGGAGACTTACTTCAAAGACTGTGGGCAGAACTGGCCCCTGGGCTTCCAGCCAACTCTGGGGCAATTATGAAGCCAGGCAGGCACTGCCCACGCAGGGCGGGCACCCAAGGCCAGTCCTGGAGCTGAGTGTGGGGCAGAAAGGAGTCGCAGCATTTGGCAGAGCGACCCCAGGACTTGGGTATGCCGGCTGAGAAGTGAGGCCTGGCCCGGAGGCCTGGCAGTGCCTGGGGCGGCACCTCAGTGGGTCCTAGCCCCGGGCCTAAAACTGGGAACCCGCGCTCTCCTCTTGACTGGCTCGGCAGGTGGCCACAAGGCGTAGCTGGGCGCGAGCCTGGGGAGGCTGGAGAAGGGGGATACGAGGAGCCCCAAAATGCTAAGGAGGCGAGCCGGTCTGGGGGCCGGGTGGCAGACACCTGCCCGGTGGGGCCGGGAACCGGGACCGGGGCCAGGCTTACCCAGCATTAACAGCAGCAGCAGCGGCGGCGGCAGCGGCGTGGGCCCAAGGGCGCCCATCCTGCGCGGCCGGCTCTGGGGAGACTCCGGGGGTCGGCGCGGGTTCTGGGGGGCCGGGGCCGCAGGGGGCGCATGCCCGGGTGGGGGGCAGGAAGCGGGGCAGCGAGGCGTGGGTGCGCCGAGCGGAGCTGAGCGGGAGCTGCCAAGTCCCCTCCCTCCTCCCTTCCTCCCGCTGCTTTCCCTCCCGCCCTCTGCAGCCTCAGAGACCATCCCCGCCCCGGTTCCCGCCCCGCCCGGGTTCCCGCCCCGCCAGACTCCAACCCGGGCTCCGCACTGGGCCCCGGCCCCGCCCCGGCCCCGCCCCCGGCCCTGGCTCCGCCCCAGCCCCCGGCCCCTGAGGGCTGGTGGCGACTCAGCTCATCTGAATCCCGACCCACACTCGCACAGAGCACACCCCACCCCGCACCTGCCAGCCTTTCCCGGACAGTTGGGGGCATGGGGCCCTGGGGTTGGGGAGGTAACTGTGGCCACGCGCTTAGAATCCAGTTATTTGCTCCGAGTCTCTAGTCCTCGCTGCAAACCCTGCCTAAGTGGCGGTGGGCGCGACGCAGGAGTTCCCGAACGTGAGGGGTTTGAGCTGAAGGACGCTTCGGGGCTCCGGAAGGTCACTGGAGACCT
>RJWJ010011288.1:0-44743 GCA_004363605.1 Indri indri
TTCCAAATGAGAGATCAGGCAACAAGAGCTCAAGGCCTCAGCGGTCAGATAGAAAGAAGGGCCAACAAGACATCAAGGAGCAGCTCAAAGAGTCATCAAGAAATAAAAGGACAATTTAGAACCAAGAATGACCTCATCAAGCAGTTGAGAAACTGGGTAGTCAGTGGCCTTGGCAGGTTGTACCTGGGGACTCAAAACAGCTGAAGGGGAGCAGCTGCAAGATGATGGAGCTGAGCCAGCTGAACTTACTTTTTGACCCCGGCTCTGAGCTCTTCCATGGTTCCTCTGAGGATGGGTATCAATCCTAGCTCCATTAGGATGAGCTCTGCAGAAGGGACAGACCATTGGGAGCATTTGCCCTATGCATTTGCAGGAGGCAACAGTCGCTTTTAGAAGGGACAGTGAGGGGTAGGCCCATTAACTGTCTCGCTGTTTGAAAAGAGTAGTTGCAGATGAGAGAGGGGCAGAGGCAATGTCTCAGAAGCACGGTCAACCACAGCAAGCTAGATGCATGACTGACTGTCGGAAAGAAAAGTGACTTTGGGGAATCACACTTAAAGGTGATTTTTGCAGAAAGAAAGGGAGGAATATTTGGAAAGAGAACTCCATGGTAAAAATAATTGTGCTATGTGCTAGAATTGAAACCATGGAAATAGAGAGTAAGAGGAAAATAGGAGAATGTGCCATGAAGAAAATTTCAAAGGGAAAGGCACTGAGATCTCAGAAATGTGGACTCTCACTGGTGTAGAGAGAGCAGAGTTAAGTAGACATGGAGAAAAACCATGGACAGCAAAGAGATCCCTTGACTAGAAACATCACACTCAAGTGGTATAACTCCGTAACTGAGAGATAGAGTTAGAGTAAGAGTCAGGTAAGATTTAAATTAAATGGAAGTTCCATCAATTTGAAAAAGTAATAACCATTAACTATGAAAAGAATAACCAAGAAAGTTCATAATCGACTGTTTACTAGAGGACTATTTTTTGTGTAGCACTTTGTTTAAGGAGGCAGTATTTGAAATACACCTTGAAAAGTCAGAAGGATTTCAATAGGTAAGGAGGAAAGAACTGAGCATGCCTGGATAACATAAACAATCACGAACCAGAGCCTAAAACCAGAAAAGCATATTCCAGATATATGGAGAAGACAAGCGTTGGACAAAAAAGAGAACGAAGGAGAGAGGAGGGAAACGGGAATTGGTGATTTACAGCACTGAAAACTTTAACCATAATCTATCCTGTGGTGAACCATTAAATGCATAGGAAAAAAAACACATGGAGATATTGAGAAAATGTATTCACTAATATATAAAAGGATTATTTGGTGCTGTGGAGAAAGATAACACCCAGTTTGAGTTTTCTTAAAAAAAAAATCACTTTTCCCCTTCCGTCTCAAACCACCCATATTCCTATGATGATTTTTGCTTTAAAATCCTGAAGAAAAGGAGTCTGTGAGCTTCTTGGACTTGGGCTGCTGCCATCCTCAGTACATCTCTTTATCTTTGAGAATCTTTGAGTTGCATTCACAAAGGAATGGTGACAGAGTTAATTAGAGGAAAAGTTAATTAGAATCTAGATCTCCTAAAATTTCTCCGTACCTTCAGCAATTCCTCAAGTTCCCAAAAGTGCTGCTTAGAGGAAAAGATTTGCACTGAGGCAGAACTTTGTGGCTGTGAAAGTAATTCCAAGACGACTGCAGAAAGAAGGATGTGACTTGTAAGTACAGGAACACTCGGTATTTTCATTTACAATATAGTGGGTAAGAGCAAGGCTGAGTACTTTTCCCTTCTCCATAGCAGGACCAATTTTAGTAGTCAATGTGCCATTAATTTAACCACGGCTCTTTTTACTCAAGTTTCCATTCAAAGACATCTCTTCTAGGAGCAAATTGACATTTGAAGCATAACAGCAAGTGAGCTAAGGCTGAATGATATGCAAGATTAGCTCTTATTTTTTAGTTTTTTTTCTAAATACTTGTAGGAAAATACGTTCACATGTACAATCCTCAGAAAGGCTCTTTCTTTTGCATTTGGACAATAAATTGCTACTATTCATAAAAGAACAGTAGATTCATTCCCAGGTATTCATTTTATCACATCCTGAAGCCAAAATTCATATTAGGGATAGTAGATAGGAAAAGAATTGCTATAGCATAAGCACATACACGGGCCAAGTGGAAATCTGATTGATATGGATCAATGAAATGAAATGAAATGAAATGAAATGAAATGAAATGAAATGAAATTCTGGAATCAGAGAGGCCATGGGTCAAATCTTCACTTCCACCTTACAGTTGAAGGCCTCTGAACTGAAGTTTCCTCATTTGTAAAATGAGAGTAATAATATCTGCTTCTTACGGTTGTTGTAGGGACACAAGGAGACCATGTGCCAAAAGCTTAGCCCAGTGCTTTGCACGCAGTATGCATTCTATGAAAAAGAATTGTATTGGCAGGAACTTAGAGAGCCACAGGAAAGCTTTTCATAAGATTCCTGTTGAGGTGTGAGGGGCAGAGGTTAAAGTAGTTGCCATAAAAACCAGCTGCCATGTAGCCAGACTCACTTGCCTATCTCTCTCTGAAGTGAATCTTTGGTCTGGCACCCAACATAATGAATTGCTGTTCACGAAGATGAGTGCAAATCAGCATCTATTATTGGCATCTTTCTTGATGTCTTCAACACCATCAAAAAAAGTGGACCAACCAGCCAATTGGAGAATGTTCAACACTAAATAAACATTTGGAATAAGGCCATATCTTTTACAAAATTACAATCTGCTTAAAATAGATGGCCTCAGAGGTCAGTTTCAAATATTCTCCCTTGGATGTCCACGTTTGTTTACTTCTATCCAAAGGCAATTTGGGGGCAAGCAGCTCAGACAGCTGCTCGAGGCATCAAGCACTAAGTACAGACGCTGCTGTCCCTTGAACAAGATGTGCTGCGCCACTGCTTCTATTTTTAAAAGACCTCTATCACAATTGCCAGAGAAGGCAAGGGCCATTGAACAAGTGTGCAGGCCTAACAGAGGACATTCAGGTAGGGAAGTGGAGAATGCGGGTAGGAAGAGGGCTCCACTCACATTTTTTATTTGGAACCCCATTTGGTCTGTAACAGTTCCTACCCCAAGAAAAGGATTTCTTGGTTTGCCAATAGCTAGCTATCCAGCTAAAACAAAAAACCCTTAACATCCGGGGGGAGGGGAAGGGAGAGGGAGAGAGAAAGAAAGAGAGTGAGTGCTGCAAAGAGAGAAAACTTCCAAGATTGACAGAGGATTCCCCCTCCCCCTGCCCTGCAAGTATTCAGCTTAATACTGATGAGCAAATGAGAATGAGAAAACTACCCAAAACGATTTTATGAAACAGTGCCCAGAACTCACCCACAGCCAGTAACAGTGCCTATTCCCCATAGATGGAGTAGAAAAATTAATAAATCATGATTTATTGATTAGAGCAGGGTGGGCAAACTATGGCCCACAGGCCAAATCCAGTCTGCCACCTATTTTTGTAAATACAGGTTTATTGGAACACAACCACACCCAATTCTTTATATATTTTCTATGGATGCTTTTGTGCTACAATGACACAGTTAAGTAGTTGGGACTGAAACCAGATAGCCCACAAAGACTGAAATATTTGCTATTTATCTCTTCACACAGAAAAAGTTTGCTGACTCCTAAATTAAAGTACTAAGAAGTGCTTTGCCTCAGTAGTGGGAAAAAAATAATCCTAGACTAAATGCTGTTCTGGTCCCATCTAACAAAGCTTGCTTTTAAAGCAAGATCCAAAAGGATCAAATCGTTTGTAAGTAATTTAACTATGTTCCAGCTCAAGACTATCTATATAAATACAAAAATATCCTGCCCCCAACAATGTAAAATTCATAATGTCTGGCATCAGGTCTGCTGTTAATTGTCGGTTCTCTTCAATTAGGGCATAAACAAGCTGGATCTTTTCCTCAAAAACTGATGTGGATGGTCTACAGCTGCAGGCTTCATCTTCAACATCATCTCATCCCTTTGTAAAATGAGTTATCCATTTGTGAACTGCTGATTTCTTTGGGACATTTTCCCCATAAACTTTTTAAGCATCAGTGATTTCACCATTCTTCTGCCCAACCTTGACCACTAATTTGATATTTGCTTTTGCTTCAAGCATACAAAGAAGGGTAATACAATCCATAGTGTGTGTGTGTTGGCAGGGGGGAGCCCAATCAAAATTGACAGAGAAATGACACAGATGATAAAATTAATAAACAAGGACACTAAAACAATTATTGTGACTGTATTCCATGTGTTGGTGCTCAAGGAAAGATTGAACATGTAAAGACAAGAAACATATATTTTAAAGAACTAAATCAAATTGTTAACTATTTAAAACAAATTAATGACAATTTATTTTGGTTTAACATATTTACAGATGAAATACATGATGGGACTTTAAAAAGTTCATGGAAAAATAGAATCGAAACATAAAAATTAAAAACATAAGCTTTATTTCTCAATATAAGCTCCATCAAGTTCAAGACACTTACAAGCGATGATTCCAGCTATTTAGTCTATGCCTAAAGATCTGAGGGTCCTGGGAATTTAACCATGTCAATGAAGTCTCTTTTACATTATTAATTGATGAAAAATGAGTGCCCTTTAAAGATTTTTTAAAATCAGGAAATAAAAAGAAGTCGGAGGAGCCAAATCAGGACTGTAAGGTAGATAGCTAATGATTTCCCACCAAAACTGCTGAAAAAGTGCCCTTGTTTAGTGAGAGGAATGAGCAGGAGTGATGTTGTGATAGAGAAACACTCTGGTGAAGCTTTCCCAGGCATTTTTCTGCTAAAGCTTTGGTAACTTTCTCAAAACACTTTCATAATAAACAGATGTTATCATTCTTTGGACCTTCAGAAAGTCAACAAGCAAAATGCTTTGAGCATCCCAAAAAATTGTTGTCATGACCGTTGCTCTTGATTAATCCACTTTTGCTTTGACTGGATCACTTCCACCTCTTGGTAGCCATTGCTTTGATTGTGCTTTGTCCTCAGGATCATACTGGTAAAAGCGAGTTCCATCTCATGTCGCAATTCTTCAAAGAAGTGTTTTGGGCTCTGGATCCCTTGTTTAAAATTTCCATTGAAAGCTCTGCTTTTGTTTGCAACGGATCTGGGTGCAATGGTTTTGGTACCCATCGAGTGGAAAGTTTGCTCAACTTTAATTTTTCCATCAGAATTGTGTAAGCCTAACCAATTGAGATGTTAGGGTGTTGGCTCTTGTTTCTGCTGTTAATTGTCGGTCCTCTTCAATTAGGGCATAAACAAGCTGGATCTTTTCCTCAAAAATTGATGTGGATGGTCTACAGCTGCAGGCTTCATCTTCAACATCATCTCATCCCTTTGTAAAATGAGTTATCCATTTGTGAACTGCTGATTTCTTTGGGACATTTTCCCCATAAACTTTTTAAGCATCAGTGATTTCACCATTTTTCTGCCCAACCTTGACCATTAATTTGATATTTGCTTTTGCTTCAATTTTAGCAGAATTCATGCACCTCTCATAGGGACTCTTTTCAAACTGATGTCTTATCCTTCTGAGTGCCTCAAACTAGATTCTGCTCAAACATGTTTTAACAAGTTAGTACAAGTTGACTTTGGTGCAAAAATTTTTTTAAATACATGCGTATTATTTTTTACAATATGCATTTTCCATGAACCTTTTGAAGGCCCCTAGTATGATAACACGAACATAAATCATAAGGGGAGTATAAATGGAATTGTGCTGTTGTAAAGTTCTTACATTGTGAACTAGCTTAATATTATTTGAAGATGGACTGGGATAACATACACATGCACATTGAAACCTCAGAAGCAACTACTTTTAAAAAAAAACAAAGCAGTAATCAAATATGTTATTCATTTTTTGTTTGTTTGTTTCTAACATTTCTATTTGTTTCTTCTTATAGTTTCCATTTCTCTGCTAAAATCCCCCACCTATTCATGTTTCATGTCTACCTTTTCCATTAATACTTTAATATATTTACGCGGTAGTGATAAAGTCCTTTTTATGAGAATTGTAATATCTAGGACATGTGTCGATCTGCTTCTATTGTCTTTTTTCTCTTGATTATGGTTGACATTTTCCAGTTTCTTCACATTGTGCAATTTTTTATTGAATGCTGGACATTATATGTGAAATAATAGTAGACACTAAAGTCAATAATATTTACATCACCCCACCCCCACCAAAAGGATCCTTTTCTTCCATCAGGCCAGCAGTGTGCTAGTTCACTAGTTCAATCTAAGCTTTAGTTGAGGTAGGTCTTGTCCTCATTATAGTTATATTCAGTTCACCACTGGCTTCATATATTTTGAGGACTGGATAGGCACTTTCCTTTTAGCCAGCTTGAGCGTTGAGGCCCTGTGAGACTCTGGAGACCTCTATGTTTTATAGTCCAGCCTCTAATTTAAAGTTGCTGGGGAATTTGACTTTCTTTTCAGTCCAAACGCCAGCTTTGTGTGCCTGGGAAATTTACCTGGTTTTTTCTCACCCAATCTATGTCAGATCCACTCCTCCTCCTGCTCGTCCACCAGGAATGAAGGTATCTGTGGGTCTCTCTCCACTCTCCTAGGAAGAGCTTGTCTTTCCCAGAATTTGATTCATTTGAATCCCTCAAATCCCTGGTGAGCTAAAAACAAATCTATGATTTTGTAGATGATCCAACTTATTTTCATTGTTAGAATGAGAGCAATGATCTCTTGGGACTTCCTCCATCCCAGCTGGAAACATACACTTATAGTTTAGAATGAACAACACAATTTGTTACAAGAATAAAAAAGGTGGTAGAAGTAAAGAAGCATTTGTATTAATTTAGACTTTAAATTAGTAAAAAATACAGGACATTAAACCACTGACTCATGAGACTTGAAACCAAACTACTTTAATAAATTATCTGCATAGTTTGCAAATTAATTAATACATTTTAAAATAATAAATTATTCAACAAATTTTTATCTGTGTAAGTCCAGAGTTTTTATCTTGAGGGGGAATTCTCCATAGACCCAAACAAAATTACAGTTGGTGAGACGTTACAGATTATCTCAGCCAAGGTTTTCACACTTAGCCCAGAGAACTCTAGGTAACTATAAAAATATTTAGAACTGCCACAAGATATGAGTGAAAAGCCAGTCTTCTCTCAGTCCCCTTCCTCAAACATACCAATTCTGCTTTATCAATTTTCTATGTTGGATTTTAAGTCAGATATCATTTGAAATCTTTATGAAAATCACAATCAGTATCTCCCCCACACCCCCATACACAATACTCTCCCCAAATAACACACATATACACAAATAGATACACATACATTTTCTTGTTAAGAAACTATGGCAGAGACATAAAGTGACTCCTTTAAAATCACACAGCTAACTAATACCAGAAATGGTACGAAAACCTCTCCCAATCCAGTACATTTTTTTCTCCACATGTTCCTTCTCATCACTAATTAACCTTCCTGTCCTGGACTATTTTAAGTCTCCACCACATTGGTCAATTTCAGTGTGGAACCATGGATGAGTAGGTTTAGTGGTACTGATGAATGATTCCTAGAGCTCTGAAGATTATTGTGTGACATCAGTTGGACCCAGGTGAAATGGTAATCACCAGTGTATAAATGATTTGGACACTGTAATTTCCCCCTGTGATTTAGTTTGCTTTCTTCCGTTGATTTATTTAGAATGTGCTCTGCTATATCTCCCAGCCCTGCTACACTTTGAGTACCAATAAACGTCAAACAGATTAGACAGACACATTACTCAATGGGCACATTTCTAAAAATGGTACGAAGGTGAAATCCCAGCAGTTTCAGATGATTGGAGTATTTACAGGATGTTAGGAAAACATCTGCTTCAAAAATTTAGAGGTCGGAGAGTTGATGCAGTATTTTATTAGGAGCCTACACCACCACCAGCCACTGTACGGAAAATATTAAGCCATTACAGAGTGAATGAGTTTTGAGTACCTATTATATAGAATGGGCTGTACAGAGATTGGCCCTCTAATGGCCACTTAGAGTGACTACATTTTACTTTTATCAAAATAGAAGAGAATAGAGCCCATTTTTATAGCTTTGCTCAAAGATAAATGCGGGTAGAGATATTTTTTTCTTTAATACTGACCACTTAGGTTTGGGCATATAAATAACATCCTTGCTCTAGCATAAAGTCACCAATCCTTCAAGAAGCAGAAAAAGGGGGCAACAATTCACTAGAACAAATCTTGAGTTTTTGTTTATCTTCATTGTTACCAAGTGACCATTCATGGATCACCAATTATAGAGCCAAGCACTGTGTAATACTCATTTAATCATTATAAGAATCCTGAGATATAGATAAAATTATTCCCATTTTACACATGAGGAAACTGAGGCTTGGAGAGGTTAAGCAACATGCTTTTGTTCACACATTTAGTAAATGGCAAAGCTGGGATTCTAATCCAATGAATTTAATTCCAAAGTCCTCACTTCTTGCTGCTATTGTCATCAGTTGTGCAGAAAGCAACTAGCTTAAGGTAGAGATAACAACAATCAGAACAGGTCGTTTTGGTTATTTTATACCCACAAGTTTACAGTGTCCTTCAAGAAATCAACTAGAATAGTGTTCGTTGGTAGAGACACATCACAGTTACTATAGGTTAGTTCTAGAATCAGGCTTCTGCAATTTCCTCGTCACCAATATTTAATTATATCTGCAGTGTTTTCCTTGTGATATTGCTCCCTTTCCATAACTGATGGGGTAGTTGGTGGGGATTTTCCAGATGAGGAAGCTGTATACCTGGACTTGTCAGGAACTACACGTGTCAGAAGCCAACCAGTATTTCCAGTCTATGACACTAAATTTATCATATAGTTTCGTATACATACACAAACATGCACGTGTGCATACATATGCCAAAAAAGAAAGAGTAGGGAAGTATTGCTTTCTTCTTTTTGTTTTGCATTTCTGAGGAAATAACAGTTAGATCCATCGCTTATCAATCACAAATTTTGGAGCTATGTCTTTAGAATAGAAAAGTATTGTTGATTCAATGCATATTCTGCTAATTGGTAGGTTTTGCCTCTCAACTAAACTGTAAAGGGGAAGGGTGCATACTAAACCGATTGCGCTACTTAGGCAGCTCCTGGCAGGAATGCTGAGATGGATTAACATGCATAACAGAAGGCTTATGTGACCCTGGGAGACAGTAGAACCTGAAATAACCTTAATATCCTGTCAACTTTCATTACTAGACCCCACTGAACAAGAAAAGCCTATTTAACAATCTGTCTGGGAAGGAAAAATCCATATCTTTTTTTTTTAACCAGGATTTTTCATCCTGTTCTTTTTTATCCTGGGGATATTTTCTTCCACCTCACTTCTCAGAACAACATCACTGCACTAGACCAAGTTATATGATGTCCTGATTTCATCAAATTTCTCAGCGTGCATGCCACTCCACAGCCCTGGCTGCCTCAGTCCTTTCTTCTGCAAACATTCTTTCCAATATATGGAACATGGGGTTAGTATTGAACAACTGGCAGTCTAGGGCCTAGCAGTGTGTTTGGACAGAAAGAATTCTGTCTTAACAGTTGTCTAGGTTCATCGCTAGGAAGGTGTTCAAGCTCAAGAAATAGTGGAAAAATTTGTCCAGCTAAAGACTCAAGATATTCTCAAAAAGAATATCTTGGACAAGCACCTGGACTTTCTCAGATATACACAAATCCAGATGTCTTGTCAAGTTGTCAGTTGCATTTGCTGAAAGCATCCTGAGTTACTTTGGCATGCCAAGCGCTGTATGCTCCTCAAGGGAGGTGTTTATGGGGAAATTCTAAAAATACCAGAGCACTAAAATAAATCCAAATAATTACATTTCCGCTGCTTTTTAACAGCACTCAAGAAATAGACCATTCTTTCAGTCTCAGTAAATGCTTTCCAAATTTCCAAATTAGATGTCATATCTTGAGGTTCCAAACTTCCTCCATTCACAAGATATAGCTTAGCAGTAGATTTAATTCTGTTTAATCAAGGAGTTGAAATCATGTTTTTTAAAAATCACTAGGCAGTAGAAAGAGATGCAGATTCTCCAAAATTAGGAGCTATATGAACTTGGGCAAGTCATTGCTCTCATCTGAACCATTAAATGGAAGGGGAAAGTATCAAAATTTGTTAGAGTATTGGGCACTATATCATTATCTTTACTAAATGGTTTTCAATATTTCTTCTAGTTTTAATTTTCTAGTCTATTTACTGCATTCTTAAATTGACTTAACAAATGTTTATTGAGAGATTCTATGGGCCAAGCACAGTGCTATGCACTGCGAGAGTCATCAAAACATCATCATGATGAAATTCTAAAGGAGTTTTACAAAGTTTTTTTTTTAATAACAAACCAAGCCGTCAAGATCCTTTTTCTACAAAATTCAAAGGAATAAATTCTTATGGTATTGATGAGGCCACGCTGTGACATAATCCTGTCAGCAATTTGTCATTTTACTCCTGACGAATTTCTCAATTCCTCCCAGTGCGATGCACTATGACTTCACTTCTCTGAGCTCCAAGGCCTTTCTGTAAAACAGGTAAGTTAGTTAGAAACTTAATTGTAAAGAACAAGGAAGCGACAGTCAGGAGAACTGAATTTGAGTCCTGGCTATGGCACTAACATGCTGGACAATTGACTTTGTCTCTCTGGGTCCTACTTTCCTGATATAAAAAACTGGGGATCGATGATTTAGCTTGTTCCTAAAATTCTCCTACAGCTTCGAGGGAGGGAGAGGAAGAGAGAGACAGAGAGAGAGGAGGAAGAGAGAATTTGTCCAAATCAGCACTGTGGAATCAGTAGCCACTATCAAGCACTTGCAATGTGGCTAGTCCAAGCCAAGATGTGCAAAAAGAAAAGGCTGTAAAATCTTTCATTGACAATTTTTAATATTGATGATGTGATGAAATGATAAATATTTTTGATACATTGAGCTAAATACATTACCAAAATTAATTTCACCTATCTATTTTCATGTGGTTACTAAAAAATTGGAAATTACACATATGGTTCATATTTGTGCCTCAAACAGTTGGACAATATTGGTCTAAACCCTCTCAATTACCCACTTACTAAACAGCCATCAGCTTGTGAAGAGTTAAGTAGGTCATATTGTTCTGGTCTGCACTTTTTTTAAAAAAGGCAGAAAGGCAAGGAAAATAAGGCAGCAAGGCTCTCCAGTGTGGCACTCCACACAGCCCCTAGCACCTGAGCCCCTCAGGAGTTCCAGTCCTCCTCCATGCTCCAGGGCCCTCTTCTGCGGGTTTGAGTACGAGCAAGCCTGAGAATTAGAGAAGTGGCAGTGCCCACTGACTTTATATTAGAAAAGGCAGACAGCTACTGACCGAAGAAAAACGTGCCACTGACAGGGAAAAAGGCCTGGGAGAAAAAAGAGCTGGAGTAGCCTAGAGTTGAAATAGTTTTGAGGGAGCATGAAGTGGGAGAGGAGAGGCGCCTAAATTGCGCACCAGAACTCTGCCCTCTGAAGCATACGTTCTCTCTCCCTTAATTGCTTCATTCTTTTACTCCCCATTTCATTCCTTTCTTTATATCTTGCAATTCTCTTCGCTGAGCACTTTCACATATGTATCTCATTTAACTGTAATGTGCCTATGAGGTCGGTATGGTTATCCTCATTTTACAATTAAGAAAACTGGAACTTAGAGAAGTTATATAACTTGCCCAAGTTTGAATACCCAGTAATTATCATGGAGCCAGTATCTGAATCCATAGCTCCTGATTTCAATGGCTATATTTTTTCCATAAAACCACATCTCCTGCATGCATTTCAACCATCCTTTCTTAATTGACTTGTGATATATTTTAAATTCAGCTAATTCTCTAGTTCTTCTATGAAGACAGTTTGGAGATTATTCTATTTCACATTTTTAAACTGCTTCATAAAATATGACAAGGTTAATTTTTACGTCTTTCCTCCCTGCTAACTAAACACTGTCCAAATATTAATCAGATGTGAGTACGTAGGCTAATAAAATAAGTAGGCCTGCGGCTCCTTTGAATAGCTAGGCCAACCCTGTGAAGAAACGAAATTAGCTGATACCCTACCTGCCTTTCAGTGAGTAATGGATTTGGGCAACAAACACATTAAAACATTTTAGCCAAATGAATTAAAATTAACTTAGTTGATTATGAGAAATCTATTAATGCAAATGTATGAACCTAAACCCTTAAAATCATGATCACATAATTTCTGTAATTTAATTTCAATAGAAGTAGCAAAATATTTTCCCTTTTCAACTTCACGCACCAAAGAAAAGAAGACAAATGAAATACATGTATCGTGCTTATTTGAAATAAAGTTTCTTCATGTTCCATCTGTAATCCCCCAAATGCCAGCATTAATCCATCTCTAAATCCACAAGGCTTTCAGTTCAGACCCCAAGGAAGACATAAATAATGCAGACAGAAACTGTGCCAGTTCAAACCCACAACAGAAGCCAGAGCATCCTAAGACTGGATTGGAATTTGACTTCAAACAAATCCCCAAGTGGGCGATTTAAACATACACAAGAGCTGATTTTTTTTTCTAAGTCTGAGTAATAGAGAGCACAACTATCAAAATCATTTTATTCATTATTTCATTTCAACCTACATTTTTTAAATCTGTGTTGTAAAATCCTATAACGAAAGAGGAGTTGGGTGTCATCTGCCCTCAAATATCCCAAGATGGTGCAAGAAAAGTTAAATATAACAAACATTGACAGATGCAGGAGGTGAAAATTGTTCTAAGTGCCTAACAACATTTTATTTGCCAAATAATTCTGAGTTGTTTTAAATAGGATTTCCTCTACTGCATTTAAGTATAAATATATAACATTTATAGATTGGATTAAGATAGAGAATAACAATTAGAAATGACACCTAATCAAAAATCATTCAAAAATTAGGATAAAAGGATTTATAAAATAATATAAATTATAAGAAATATAATTTAATTTAGAGAATTCTGGTGTTCAAGAAACTCTCACAAGTATGTATATAATATAAAAGGACATATTTCTATGTATAAATAAGTTACAGGGAGCCTGGGATATATAGTTTGATAGGTAGGTAGATATTAATAGATAAAAATAGATACAAGGTTTTTTTTTTCCTTTTCAAATCAGGAAAAAATGTAAGAATATAAGTATTTCAAACTAAGAAAAGTCAACTCAGCACAAAATAATTTCTGATGTACTTCACCTTATATCACAGATAGACTCTTAAAACTTTTTATATGAATTACATTTATGTGAATTAAGTAGGTTAAATGACCTAAAATGCAGTCATCGTTTAAAGTAAATCTCTGGGTGACTTATTTATTTAAAAAAAAAATAACTTCTTCCTCATTTTACGTGTATTGTAAATTCTTCATTCAGCAAATACTTGCTGAGCACCAACCAGGTGCCAACCAGGTGCCGGGCGCTGTGACTGCGGTAATGAACAAGGCGACATGCTCCCGCAGTCGGGGAGCTGAGAGCATACATGGGGACACACAAACCAGAGGATAAGCAAGTTGATTTGATAAACACAAAGTGTGCTGAATGTTATGGAGGAAATAAACACAGCCTGTGATGGAGAGTAGCTGGGGACCTATTTCACACTGGATAATCCAGGGAGGATTCTCCAAGGAAGCAACATCTAAACTAAGATCTGATAGATAAGAAGGAGCTCACTCAGCACTTAGAAAGAGAACAAACAGCAAGGATATGTGTGTTTTGTGGGACAAATTGTGGTAGAGAATATAGAGTTTAAAGGCCTGAGGAGTGAAGTCTGGAGGATAGTTAGGAAGGAGGGAAGGAGCCACAGGAGAGATCAGGTAGGCTGCGGTTATGATGAGGAGATTGAAGTTCAACCCAATCTGTGTGTCTGAATAATCACTCACGTTGCCTTTGGAGAGATGATTGAAGCAGGGTGTCAGGGAAGCCAGGCCGCATACTAGGAGGCTATTAACAGAAAGGTCATGGTAACTAGACTCAGTGGTTGCAGTGGTAACAGAGACAGGGCAGCGGACCTGTTGAGAGAAGCAACAGGGCCTGATAAAGAGATTTGCACTAAACATGTCTCCAGATCTTTATATAAACTCTTCTCAATTTGATATAAGGATATGTTCTTAAAGCCCATTGCATGCGAAAATTCACTCTGGTTCCACAAGAATTTATTTAAGCTTCTCAAATACAGATCCTCATTACCATTATTCGTAACTAAATTTCTATGGAAAAAAATGTATTGAGCCAAACATGAAAATCTGCAATTCTCTCTTCCCTTCATAATATAATTAAAGAGAGCCCTTATTTCTTTTTTATTCCTCTTCAGAATACTTAATGGCTTCCATCTGTATTGCTGTCCTTACTATTATTGCTGTTGTTGTATAAAGCTGATTTAAATCCTTGCTGGTTAACCCAGAAATGATTAAAGGAATCCATTTAACTAGGCCACTGCTTGGAATGGGGCATGCGAGTAGTCTACCTAAGTCTAAGCCAAATTAGTTGGCTTCCATTTTTGGAGAATGTTATGACTTCATTAGGTTTCCAGCCCCCACAGAGTAATACTTAGAATTTGTGTTTCCAAAATGCACAAGCCACAAAACAAAGTTCATATAAACTTACCAATTTCTACTGAGATTTTGGTTCAAATTTTTTCCTCTACTGTAGTTTTTACCAGCTCATGTGAATGGTCTGGATAACACAGGAATATAAATTCTAGTTTTTCTCCCAATATTTTCCAAGGAATTTACCTGGGAACATGCATTGGGAACATGCAGAACAGCCAACAGTGAATTATATGGTGTAGCTTCACAGATAACTTAAAAAGAGGCAGAAATATGTCAATAACCCACTATACTGACCCAAAACAACACCACAAGCAGAGGCAAAGTACTAGGAAAGACACCACCACAAGAGCACTACTTACGTTGTCAACCAAAGGCCTGGTTCACCTGGGGTACTGTGCTGACACACAGGGAAAATGGATGGTTTTCTTCAAATCTACTCCAGTTGCTCTCTCGTGTGCTGAATTTTTACAGAACTTTTCTATCTCACACACAAAGTAAGATGAGTTCCTTAACTTGTAAAATCATTGTGATTTCTATCTGCGTAAATCTAGGTCAGCCTCATGAAATTCTGAATATTTCATACGGGAAAAAACAGATACCTAGGCAAGAGACTCATGCCTGGTTCCCATTTGATATTATTTCTTCTCATCTTTTTTAGGGTCTAAGTCTCTAAAATTTTAATTCTAAGTGCTTCCAGGAGTATTTGTTATACCTAAAACCGAGGTGGGAATGTCTGTCAAGACCCAGCCTCCTGCATCGTATTTAATGTGCCTCACACTCCCTCAATCCCTTGCTATGCACAATCCCTCCACACACAAAATCCTACAGTGGCAAGAGCCAGAACTTGAGTTTTAAAGACTAACTACGAAGCCCAACTGGCAATGTTGTTTAGTAGCAGAAGTGTGGGTGAGCTCTGATACTGTGTACATCTGGGTTCCTCTATTCACCAGTACAGCTCAGGGACCTTGAACAAACGATTTAACTTCTCAGAACCTCAGTTCAATTCTTTGCAGAATGGATATTACAATTCCTCTCTCACAGGTTTATTATGAGGAATCAACTAAATAATATCCCTGTACGGTCCTGGCACATGATAGGCTGCCAATGAATCTTATCATAGCAAGAGTCCCAGCTGCGTTGTTTGCTACTGATATTTAGCTGAGTCTGGCTGCCTGGTAGGGTGGGTCTGCCAGGAGACTGTTTGCTTCAGGAACTGAAGAGCCTCCTGGGAAAGAATTCATACAGAAAGAGACTGTAAGACAAGCTTGGCCCAAGAAGAAAAAGCCTTAGTTATCTGGGGGAAAAGTTGGCTTTGACTGTGGAGTTACCCCTTCCCCCAACCCAGCCCCTTTCAGAATCCTGAGGAGAAAGGGGACACTGAAGAAAAACAAAGAGAGCTGTTTTCTCTAAAAACATCTGTCTCTGTCCTCTTGTACTTCTTCCATTTCTCTTTCCACACACTCTTATTCACTAGGGAGAATTCTGGCTGGCTCAATTGCCATGAGATTCTTATTTCCTTGGATTGGTGGATCTGGCTTAATAAGCCCAACTCAGAGTTGCAGAACTTGGATTCTCTGCTTGAGTTACTTGAATGAAGTAAGCACTGGCTTCCTCCCATCCTTCCCAAGTCTGCCTTCTTTGGATGAATTTGCATTTACATGGACCTCAAGAGGGACTTAGCTTTTCTAATCATATTTTTCTAACCAAAATGTGAAAAAGCCCAGTTCCTGGTTAGCAACCATCCAGGGCAATTCACCTGTTACATTAACAAGCACATTCCCTGGTGGGCCACTGTGTCAAATCGCTCCTCCACTCCTTCCCAAAGAAGAAAGCAGATGATCAAGAGAATCAGGACAGTGTCAGGAGTTAACCCCAGGAGTTGGCCTAGACACAAACTGGAGTGATGATACTTAAGTGTTACAGGCTGAAAGTAGCCAGACCTGATACACCCACAAGTAGCCCTAGTCCTTTTGACACTGAAGCCACCTTTTTCTCCCCCATCCTCATTCCATGTCCTATACTGACAACATCTCTCAGCAGATAAAAGCACTTCTGCTTTCCATTCCCACCATAGCTAGTTCTTCTAGATTAGTGCTGTCCAGTGGAATTTTCTGCAATGGTGGAACTGTTCTATACTTGCACTACCCAACATAATGGCCCTTGTGCCTACTGAGCACTTGAAATGGAGCTGGTGTGACTAATGAACTAAATTTTTAATATTATTTAGTTTTAATAAATTTAAATTGCCAACAGTATCCAAGGGCTACCATATTGCTCCATGCATATCTAGAAAATCACTTCTCAGCAACATGAGATTCCTGTTCCTTTCTGTCAGCCAAAGCATTCACAGCCCTGTTGTCAGGGACTGGATCCCAGCTGCGTGGTTCTATTCTCTTTGCAAGCCTCAAATTCTAGAGAATTTGAATCCCTAAGAAGGAAGTTCATAGACAACAACCCTGACGGAAGTAGCACCATACAAACATACAACACTCAAACAATCCTGAGGGGGCTAATTATAAATTTAACCCTACGCAAGTTGTTTTGACACTCATCTCTTACCACCCTAAAAACAGAACTCCAAAGGATAAATATTCATTTAGTTTTCTCTGCAATTCCTAAATCCTTCTGAACCTCCTTGGTTCCCAGGGTGCTCCTAGTGGATCTTCTATCATGCACCCTGCCTACCTGTCTGTCCATAGCCTCCCTTAAGTAGACTTTCAGGGTTACCCCTACTCCAATCCCTAAAGGCCCAAAGTATAGTCGTAGAGTAAAATATTTCCCCACAGCTGAAAAAGCTTTAAAACTTTATCACTGGCTTCTTGTTCTGAATAGAACCCACTGCTGGTGTGTGTGTGTGTGTGTATAAACGGTTCTCAGAAAGTTGCCCTGGTAGAACAAAATTAACGGTCTTCAAAAACTATTCTCAAATTTCAGAGTACATAAGATAAGGTCTACCTTTGACATTCTCATTTAACAGGCTTTAGATAGGGCATAGAAATCTGCCTTTTTATAAGCACCCCAGGGGATACTGAAGCAGGTATTTCTCAGAATTCGCTTTCAGAAAATCCAAATTAGAGAAAGTAACTTAATCATATCTGTTGGTATGGCACAATAATTTGATAACAAAGTTGAGAACACCTAGAGCACCTTCCAATAAACATTAGCTGAATCGAAGGAATATTCCCTAGTCTTCAGCTTGCTCCTGAAACTTCCAGATCGCTTACATTTCATGGTGATGTGCTTGCATCTTTCCTGGGAATCAAATTATCTACTTCCCGAATCTCACCTTGGAGTCTGTTCCACTCAGAGCAATGCCACAATCCAGTCACCTTGTCACCCTCCTGCCCTAGAGTCATTAGAAGGGCCCATTATTCACAGGCATAAATTATTGCTTCTCAGACCACCTCTGCAGCCATTCTGACGGGGGCTTTTCCAACAGCCTGTGACATTTATGTCCTATCTATTTCTCGCGCCCAAGGGGGCCCATGCTTAATTTATCTGCCTGAACTATGATTTTACTCCTGATGCTAACCTTGAGTTTTTAAAGTTCTGACACATAATAACAACAAAGATTTTGATGGCACCAAACCAGTGACAGGTAAGAAAAGCATGTCCATTAAAGTGAGATTAGAAAGTTCATGGGCTACTGAAACCTTTATTCCTGTCTAAAGCTCCCAAAGGTTTCCTTGCTTCTAGAACATATAATTATCTGCCTTCCAGGGACAAATCCATTTGACACATTTTTGTCACCTACAAATCAATGAACAAACCAAGCACACTAATAGGGTTTTAGAGCCTTCAGAATTTAGACTAACTTGGGTAAGAGTCATGATGGATGCTTAGGTATATGGGAGACAGGGGGCCACAAGGAGCTGGCAGATACGTCTAATCATTTAGACAGAGCAAAGGTTAGAGTTACTGACTCAATTGCAGCAACAAGCTCTGCAGATCTGCGGGTAGATAAGGTGTTAGAAGATAAGCTGTTTGAAGGGCATAGTGGTGAGAGACCCAGGCAACAGCGGTCATCCTGGGGTATGTACCTGCATTAGGACCCCAGTAAATATTTGGGACTAATGACGTGTTTTAGAATACAATACAGATCTGTCTTGGTTTGAAATAAAGACAATAAATTAGGATTCATAAATGCAAACTTGGTCGGATAGACAACAATGGCCAGACAGACAGACAGACATGATATGGAGGAGCAGGCAGTGGGAAGCGCTATGACTCATGGGATGCGCAGCCATTCAGAGCTCAGTGCAGGTGCTAAGCAGGGGTTGCACAGCAGGCACCACAGATAATCAGTGTTACAGCCAAGACACAGTTAGGTCAGTGGACCTCAAATATGGAAATCATTCCACTCTAAGCCCACAATCCAGCCTGCGGGCAGTGGAAGGGAAGGTATAAAACACTTCTTTGCTTGGCAGAGTTAGCTCAGGACCTAGTGTGATATGAATGTCAGTAGTAATAGCTTTGTGCCATTTGTGCAATTATTCATCAAGACAACTGAGCTGTACTTCCTGACACTTAGATTTCATTATAATAACACAGGATACATCATGAAACACACTATCTACACCAGTTGTTGGCTCCACACCCAGATTTGCCACCACGTATACTTCACACCACCATCTCAGTCCAAGAGAATGCTCCCAAGGAACCAAGAGGGCTCCGGCTGATATGCAGCATTGTAACAGCCCTACGTTATACTCACCTAGTTGGCCATGCCCTCCATGTTAATATTCTAAGAGTACATTCCTCTTCCTTCTTCCCTGCCCATCTTACATCCATTTGTTTGAAAGTACCATCAAAAGGGGTATATTCAAGCCTAGCATAGCTACCCAACATTTTGGAGGTAAAAATAAAAGTGCTTATTTAAGATATATCAATGCCAACCCAATGGTAAATGAAGTGAAATCAAAGGTATAAGGGGACCAATGCCAAAATACTTCTTGGTTATATTTTGCACATGCAGGTTTTTATGACTTTGACCAAAAAAAGTTAATTAAAAAAATTGAACACAAGATATGGGCAGTGTTTGAGCCAAATATTTGTTCAACCCAAAGGATTTTTCTGTTCAACATAAACAGGCATTAATTTGCATGTGTTTATTACTCCTAATTTTCAAGCACATTGGAGGTCAATTAAGAAACTGATAAACCTCTCTTCTGAAAAGATTAAAGGAGAAAAATATTAACACATTGTTAATATGCTCACCAGAAAATAGAACTCAGTAATCATTGCTAAAGTGAGTGTCCATGTTAATATGACTAGATGGAAGGCTAATGAAAAAGCTGTCCTCCTTTTCTCACCTCAAATAATGGACAAAATGGAATCCTTATCTGTAATATATTAATAACAGCAAGCATACATTAAAATGTTTTATATTTGAATATAACAAGTAAAGCTTAAAAAAATAATACCTATCAAACTCAGAAAAAAAAGGCTTTCTAGTGTTTATCTATACAAACTTCACAACTTATACCAACTTAATAAATTGATAGTGTATTCATTAAATATCCTAAAAGGTGAAGTTATTTAAGGGATACACATCTATGTATATGTTATTAATATCTTTGTGATGGTTGATTTTTATGTGTCAACTTTACTGGGCCACAAGACACTCAGATAGGTGGCTAAACATTATTTCTGGGTATGTCTGTGAGGGTGTTTCTAGAAGAGATTAGCATTTGCATTGGTGGACTGAATAAAGCAAATGGCCCTTCCCAGAGTGGGTAGGCATCATCCAATCCATTGAGGGCCTGAATAAAACAAAAGGGTGGAGAAAGTTTGCATTAACTCCGCCTAACTGCATAAACTGGGATATTGGTCTTCTTCTGCCCTCACCATTCCTGGTTCTCGAATCTTCAGACCTGGACTAGAATGTACACCATTGACCCTCCAGCTCTCCAGCCTTCAAACTACACCATCAGTCGACCTGGGTCTCCCACTTATAGACAGCAGATGGTGGGACTTCACAGCCTTCATAATCATGTGAGCCAATACCTTATAATAAACCTATTCCTAGAGTTTTATCTCTCTCTCTCTCTTTCTCTCTCTGTCTTTCTATCCCTACATTGGTCCTATTTTTCTGGAAGAACCTGACTAACACAATGTATAAGAGATGACCAGCCAATATCTAAAAAGTTTAGACTAACTGAAGAGTATTAAACAGGTTTGAAGAAAAAAAAAAAAACCTTAAATGAAACCTCCATTTCAATCATTAAATATGAAGAATTCTGGGGAAAGTAAAACATGCCTCCCTGACATCAGTAATCGAATAGAGATACTACAACTCTGGCCTTGAATGGAAATAAAGGAACTCACCTTTCAATCGTCCGTTCATCCGGCAAATCTTTGCTGAGTATCTATAAAATATCTGGCACTATGCTAGCTAATAGAGATTCAAATGAATTCAGTGAATCCGGTCTTCCCACCTTAAAGTTGAAAGAAAGCTGTTTCCCTTTCCTGCTGTCCCATTATCAGGTGACTTGTCACACTGAGAACTACAAAATAGAAAACAGTATATGGGCATGAGTGTGGTAGAGAAGGAGAATGAGAACAGGAGTGTAAGTGCTAAGGTTAAACCCATAGGCAGATGCAGATTAAAGGAGCATTTTATGCCATATGTTACTGACATGCACTTGGGAATTATTCAAGATTTTAAATTTAGCCATAATATGATCATATCTTTGTTTTAAATACTTGGAGATGGGTTGGGATCAAACTTGGTGGCAGGTGGGTCAATACTGAGCTGTTGCTGTGATCAAGAGAAAAATGCAAGGTGGCTTGGTCTATAGCAGGAGTGATGAGGATATCAAAACTTGAAGAGTCAAGTGATATTGATTTAGTCTCCCCTGGACTTAGTGGACATAAGGGACAACAAGAGGGAGAAGACAAGGATGATGTTTCACTTCATCCTCCTGAGCCCCAATTTTCTTATCTATAAAACGGATTTATTATCATAACAGTATTTATATTGCAGGCTTGTTGTAGGAATCAAATAAAAACAAGGAAGCACTTTGTAAACTGAAAAGGTCTATATAAATGTTTGTTCAAAGCAGCAACAAAAAAAGTGTTAGAGAAGAAATTCTCTTCTTTGAATTTCAATTTCTTCATCTACAAAAATGGAATAGTGAGGATGCCTTCCAGCTCTAATGTTTGATAACTCTACGACACTCTTCTTGAGACGGTAGAATACTTCATCCAATTTCTTGATATAGATGGAAAGACCAGCTGGTAACCCACCACTACTATTTCAAAGATGAGTCATTAATTCCACCCTATGCCCTTACATGTTATAGACAGGAATTCATCCATGCCTAGACATGAGAATGTGATTAAGATTTGGTTCTAGGATGAGCTGCTTATAGTCAAAGATACCTTTGTATTATTCAGATATAGTAGTTTCTTGGTATAGCCTAAATAAGTTTTTCTTCCTCACCCCTGCAAAATGCAAGCCATCCAGTTTTCCTATAAGCTCACAGATAAATGCCCTATGAAGATCTGTCCCTAAGAAGATCTGTCCTTTCTTTCTCTAAATCTATTTATATTTGTCTTAGTTCCCATTAATGGCACCAGGATCTATTCCTAAATTAATAAATTTCCACAAAGTGTATGGGAAACCAAATTCATTGATTTGTATTTAAATCACCATAGTCGTTTTAAATTGTACTTCAAATTTGACCCATTAATCCCTCATTGATTTATCCAGAAAGAGTAAACAGAAAAACAAGTTTACCACTCTGGCTTGTGGCCTCAACAAATAAGTCATTCTTCAAAAATCCAAGAACCAAGGATATTCCAGATGTTTAGGCTGTTCTTGAATCTTTTATGATCCTTCAACTCCCTGAACTTATATTACCCTCAAGTTTTTGTTTAGAAAATAAAACACGCAAAACATTACATTTGTTTAGCATTTGTCTATGTGGTCAAGTACTTGACGATGCCATTGTGATCAGGGTTCTCACGTCTTTGGACATTTTTTCTGGCTGAAAATATAATTATCTGCATTCAGATCACTCTTCAAAGCATTAGTTTCATACTGATTTCAGATCAAATTTAAAAGTCACCAACTATTCTTTCCTTTGCAACTATTGCTTGGTTAGCAGCTGTAGTGAAAAAGTTATAATCTATGGGGAAATTAAGAAAAAAACTTCTACTTGGAAAAACATGAGAGCAGAAAGTCTTGAAGAAAATGAATTGGTAATCCAGCCAACCAGGGTAATTCAGAGATAGATCTTTAAAGATATATATAAGAAACAGAATTGAGGGAAATGAGTATTCTAATCCTGTCCCAGTTTTTTCTTTTTTTTTCTTTAAGGATAACATCCGTTTCATTTTTTTTTTTTCCCCAAGTATAGAGTTCCTTATTGTTTCTAGCTCATTTACTTTCCTCTGTCTCTCCCAGAACCACACATTTCACCAGTTTTGCATATGGGAGGCATAAACAAAAGTACAACATTCTAAGGCATGATCCCGTGGGGCCTTCAAGAAGTTTATATTTCACTGGAAACTCTGAGAATCTTTTGCCCAGCTAAGGAGGACATCTGCTTCCTCTTAGCAACTTTAAATACACTTTGATCCTGACGTCCTTCAATATCACCCACCCAATGTATTTGAGGTTTTCCTGAGAAAAATGGGAAAGCAGAGAGACATTTGAGTTGGGGGCAAAGTGCCACTTTCCAGGAGACATTTAACTAAAGTTTTTGCTCAGGAATCAAAAAAACACAGTTTTAGTGCTGCTTATTCCTGATTCTTCTTTATTCTTTATTCTTGGAAACCTCTTTCTGCAATAACACTTAGCATCTTTGTAGCATTTTTTTAAACATTAAACAAATTACTCCTCAACCAACCCTTTGTTGGGAAGTCAATTAGGTAGAATATCATTTGTAGATGGAAACCCAAGGAATGAGCAGGCCAAATTAAAATTCAGATGTATATTCCATGCTTCCCATTATCCCTCCCTCCAGACCACCAAGAGTTTCCAGATGTTAGCATGATTTTATTCAAGATCATCTACAGTCATACACTGCATAACAACATTCTAGTCAATGATAGACTGCATATATGACAGTAGTCCCTTAAGATTATAATGGAGCCAAAAAACCCCTATCACCTAGTGACATCTTAGCTATTGTCAATATCATAGCACAGTGCATTACTCACATGTTTGCGGTGATGCTGGTGTAAACAAACCTACCATGCTGCCAGTCATATGGAAAAATAGCACATACAATTACATACAGTACATCATACTTGACAATGACAATAAACCACTAAGCTCCTGGTTTATGTATTTACTACGCTATACTTTTTATTATCATTTTAGAATGTTTTCCTTCTATATATATATATATAAAAGTTAGCTGTAAAGCAGCTTCAAGCAGGTCCTTCAGGATGAATTCCAAGAAGGCATTTTTACAATAGGAGATGACAGCTCCATGCCTGTTATGCCCCTGAAGACCTTCCAGTGGGACGAGACTGGAGGTGGAAGACAGAGATATAGATGATCCTGACCTTGTGTAGGCCAAGACTAATGTCTGTGTTTGTGTCTTAGTTTTTGACCAAAAAAAAGTTTAAAAAGTAAAAAATAAAAATTTTAAAAATAGAAAAATTCTTATAGAATAAGGATATACAGAAAGAAAATATTTTTGTACAGCTGTACATGTGTTTGTATTTTAAACTAAGTGTTATTACAAAAGAGTTAAAAAGTCTTAAAATAGTTGAACGGTTTATAAAGTAAAAAGGTTACAGTAAGCTCATGTTAATTTATTGTTGAAAAAAGAAAAAGTTTTCATAAATTTAGTGTGGCCTAAGTGTTTTTAAAGTCCACAGTAGTGTAATGTTCTAGGCCTTCACACACACTCACTCACTCACCCGGAGCAATTTGCAGTCCTGCGAGCTCCATTCATCATAACGGCCCTACAGGTATAAGTGTACTATTTTTTATCTTTTATACCATATTTTTATTGTACCTTTTCTATGTTTAGATATATTTAGATATTCAAATACTTATCATTGTGTTATAATTGCCTACAGTATTCGATACAGTAACATCCTGTACAGGTTTGTAACCTAGGAGCAATAGGCTACACCATACAGCCTTGGTATGTAGTAAGCTACATCATCTAGGTTTAAGTACCCTCTGTGATGTTTGCACAATAAAATTGCCTGATGACACATTTCTCAAAAGGTATCCCCATGGATAAGTGACACATGACTGTAGTAATATTACTGTGTAATAATTGTCTATTTCAAATTATCATGCTCCAACAACTACATTACTTCGGGTTCCTTATTATTAGTTCATTTCGAAAGCACACAGTGTAGAGTATCCTTTTAGACACTATAGTTCATTTTATCAAATTAAATAATAATCTAGTTTAAGAGTCATCAAACTGCAGCCCCATCCCTTGTTTTTGTAAATAAAATTTTATTGGAACACAGCCATATTCATTTGAGTATATATGTCGATGGCTGCTTTTGTGCTATAACAGCAAAGTTGAGACTGAAGCTTCATTCAGTAGTTGTGAGAAAGATCATACCCAGATAGCCCACAATCCCAAAATATTTACCTCGTGGCCCTTTACAAAATAAATTTGCAAACTTCTGTTCTAGCTCAATGATTTCCAAACACCTCATCTATTAATAGCTACACAGGGATCTCCTAAGAATCTGGTTAAAAGCACAGTTTCTGCACCCTAGAGATTCTGATTCAGTGAGTCGGTTGGAATGGAGCACAGGAATCTGCATTTTACAAACCTCTTTCAGGTGATTGTGTTACAGTATTCCATCTGAAGAGTGTTATTCCGGGTGATGAATTTTAAGGATATTCAAGAGGAAGTACCTATGGGATGTTATTAAGGAAGACTTTCCTGGAGATGGCAGTTATCTCAGTCTTGGCAGATTTGGATTGTTAGCAAGAAAATTCAGAATTTGTTTTAGGCAATAGAGAAAATAGCCAAGGTATGAAAGTGGGAAGGACCAAGGAAGAGTGAAATGTGTAGTAGGGGAACAGGACTAACCAGAGACAGGGTGGCACTGGAGCAACGAAGAAAAGGTTTCATTTGGGATCAAAGCAATAGATGCCCTTGAAGGCTTATTGAAAAACACTTTCATACAAATCAATAGCTCAAGATCTGTGAGTTGCAGTAGAGCTGATCTGGCCAAGCAGGGTACCCCAATCTGTGATGAACAATGGAGGATATTTACAATATTGTGGGTTAAGTTAAGGGTACAGAATTAAATCAGTGGCCACTTCAGAGTTTGAACCTGCAACTTTAACCTCTAGAGCAATGTTCTTAAACTTTAATGTACATAGCATCATCACCTGGAGGGCTCGTTAAAACTCATAAAGCTGGCTCTTACCCCGGAGTTTCTGGTTTAGAAGGTCTGGGGTGAAGCCTGAAATTTTCATTTCTAGAAAATCCCCAGGTGATGCTAATGGTGCTATTCTAGAAACCACTATTCTAACCAAATAAGACAAATGGCTGAATAGGGGGATCATATAGTGCACCAGTAAATAGGCTTTGCCAGATTGAATCCCACTCAGCTGTGTTGCTGATGAACCAAGGCCAACCTGCTACCATGCTTTGGGTATGAACTTTTAGGGTGCACAGCACACCACCAGTTTTGATAGAAAACATGTTGTAGTCACAGGATCAGAAAATAATAGAAGGAATAATAGAATAGGACTTGGAGATCATTTATTTCAACTTTTTATTTTATAAAATAGATGGAGAGACTAAAAATCAGAGAGGTTATGTGACTTAACAGCATTTGGTTCCTAATGGCAACCCAAGAGTTTCATTACTCAAAAGGAACCTGCATAATAAAACCGGGTGATATTTTACATTAAAAAGTAAATTGGACTTAGTCCTTGTCCTCTGAATTTACTAAACAACCTACAAATAACAACAATATATGAACTGTCATCTAGTAATGTGACAACAACGGCATCCTCATTGAAGGGAGACCCGCATTTGCAGGAATAGCTGAAAGAAAATTAGTCAAGATTAGAAATCGAATTTGGCTCTTGAGGAACTGGTCCAAAACTTATTACTACATTACCTCGTGCCTTTAAAAGGCAACCCATCACATTGCTAATGTTGACTGTATTTTTTAAGCTCTTCATTGTTTTGCTGAATTTCATGTGCAAGGAAATAGAAGCTTGATTCAGGTTCAAGTCCTATTCCCTGACTATGGGTTAACGACAACTCAGGTAACAGCTGCAATTGATTGAAAGTGGCATCTAAGCAGAGATGCTTTTAGCTACCTCTGGGCCCCCAGGACACTTAGAAATAATTCAGGTATGGTTCCTCTTCAGCTGGGTATTAGCAGCCTGTAAATATGTATCCCCATTCAGCATAATGGGTTCTGACAGAGTAAAAGCCACCTGGAAAACATTTAAATGTCCTTCTTTAAGAGGTTGTTTTGCTACCTTTTCCCCAAGGGACTGCCAATCAGCAATACATTATTATAGCTTGTTAACATGTGGGATGTGTCAGGCTTTTGTTTCATCTTGTTTTGTTTTCATTTTCTTTTGCTCTGTGTGCTCTTCATTTGTCTTTCCAACATCGAGTGAAAAAGATCCATTTCCCTGTCCAGTTTCATGTCATATGTAGATAAAAATGAGTTAATCTTTAATGAAGCAGAAAGTGGGTTATATAAAGGCAATTTCCTTCCAGGCTTTACATGATGGCTCTTGTTCATTTTATTGGGTTCATCAACCAAATGGTTATTTATTCATATATCCATCCAGTCTATATTGAACACTGCTATGTAGAAGGCATTTTGACAGATTTGAGTTGTTTTTTTTTTCCCCTTCTTGTAATTATTAGAAAAGAGGAAGAAGCAAGCCAATACTTCTCCCTGCTAGACCCAACTTGAGTCCCATTTTCCCTTTTGTGCCATCGTGGCATAATTCCTGCCCTCTAGGTTGGATAATCATTTTACCAAACAAGATGACTCTTCTGCCATTTTCGAAGTGGTGGAATAAAGCATTTATTTTCTTCTTTAGAAAACGATAGGTATTATGAAATCTTCTATATCTTTGTAAGTGAAATATAATTTTCCTCGGCTTGGTATTTTGAGGTGTTCTTTACTCTGGTTTTCTTTCCAAACTTATGCTAACCTTGAATGAACCCAGCATTAAAGTCAGGCCTGTCTGTGCACCAGCTTTTAAGCATGTATCAGGCATACTCATCTCTGTACATAGCTGCTTTCCTTCAACCTAGAATGGATTCCACCTCCACAAAGACTATAGACTCCTTTGAAGACCAATTTAAAGTTTGAATCTCCCCTACTGCGCTCTTTGGGGAGCCAGGACCACCCACAATGAGATCATTCTCTTCACTCCCAGGACCCTGATCATTCTATACCACTCATTAGAAATATCAGATTCTGCCTTATATTATGAATTATTGTTTTATGTGTGCTATAAGCTTTTTAAGGACAAGTTATAGGGCATGTATTTCCTTGTATACATCATAGAGCTTGACAAATCATTAAATGGTCAGTTTTGCTTGAATGGGAGGAGAGTAGTCTCAGGAATGTTTATAATAATGGTCATTGTTAGAGAATACTTATTGGGAATTATCTCCAGCAGAAAAATGCCTGTGGAATCAACTAAAAAGCAAAAAATCAAAACCTTTAGATTCCTTAGGGTTTTTTTTTTGTTTGCTTGCTTTGTGTTATGAGACAGAGTCTCTCTCTGTCACCATGGGCCTCAGCCTCCCAAGTATCTGGGACTACAGGCACACACCACAATATCGGGCTAATTTTTCTATTTTTATTAGAGACGGGGTCTCACTCTTGCTCAGGCTGGTCTCAAACTCCTGAGCTCAAACAATCCTCCCCTCTCAGCCTCTCAGATTGCTAGGATTATAGGTGTGAGACACTGGGCCTGGCCAAGTTACTAAGGTTAGTTACTAAAAAAGGTTAACAGAATTTCTGAAGTCATTGCAGTTGAATTTAAAAGAGATTTTTATTTCTTTTTTGTTAAGAAGCTTGGAGAATTAAATGATCTTCTTAATGTTACATAATGCAGCCTTGCAGTAAGTAGTATGTTTATTCTTCAAAGAACTTCAGAGATCTTTTCTAATTAATTAACTAGTTAATCACTAGCTAAACCAGGAAGCTGTAAAGAAAGTTGCAAGAAGAAAAGCAAATGATTATGACAGCAGCAATCTAAAAAGCTAACCATATTCTGGAGAGTTGAAAGAAGGAGTTGTTGTCCACTTAGGATATACTGGGGCTGGGGTTTTCATTGTTTGTTGGATTTTGGTTTAGAGAGAGTTTATCTGGCTTTGATGTTAGAGAGGGTCTCACTGAATAATGCCTCTTGCAAATAGCTCACAATACTAGCTTTTCACACACTGGATGCTAGGTCTTCCATTTCATGCAGCAGAATGGGAAACAAAGAAAACATTATATAGTGCCCTTTATGCTAAAGCACCAGAACGTGCTTCAAGACGGAGTAGGAGGCAGATGGGAAGAGGGAGGGGCAAAAGAGGTGATGCAAAAGAGCAATTCCTACTTTTAAGAAATGAACCAAATCCTAAAATAAGAAAGACAATACTCAAATTGAAAGCTAAATATGTCTGACAATTTTAAATCCAGGATAATGGCAAGTTACAAAATTTAGGCTTAAAAAAAAATCAACATTCCCCAATCCCTCGACTTATATTTTGAAGGGCATCTATTCAGGTGGTTTCTAATAATTCTGGCATTAAGAAGAACAAACAGGGAGATATGAGTGGGTGTAGGCGGTCTCATGCTAATGCACAGTCCCACCGATTTATTTGCCCTCAAAGCAATTTTAAAATCAATTCAGTATTTCCTGGATAGGTTGACGTCACCCCTCTCATATCAGAGTGAAGGACTGAACCGCTTGCTTTGTACTCATTAAAATTCTGTGTACTACACTATGCAGGAGACCATGTCTATTTTCAGGATGGCTGTAAAATAAAGCAATAAGTGCTCTTGTCTCTGGGGCCAAGGCAGGGAGAACAGAGAGGAGTTATGAGGGATTAGGTCCACAGAAAGGAAAGGCGGAGGGAAGCATTAATCTGTTAATATTTACCAAATTCTAGCAATAAAATGAAGTGTCAGCCATATACAATCATAAAGCATCCACAACACAGAAATGAATTCAAGGGCACTCCAAGAATTCTAGCCTGAGAGAGACCAGCCAGTAAGGTAGTAACAGACAATTTAATCTGGGAAAATGACTTTCCACCAAGGAAATTGAAAACACCATTCTCAGTTCTTTTATTATTTTCATTAAGTAGTTTTTCTTTTCACAATTCATTTATAAAGGAAAATATCTGTCACCGTTTTGGTACTATTTGCATAAACAAGGAATCTAGTTCTTCTGCATTTATACCGTGTGTGTGTGTGTGTGTGTGTGTACATGCACATATACATTTATATATACAAATGTATGTGTGAATATATGTCTGTCAACAGGACCTCTGGGTCATAACTGCCCGAGCGGAGGGACTCTCCAGCAAATGGCTTCGGCTTTGCCAGGACCTGAGGGTTGCATTAGGCTCTGCTCTGGTGGAGGCAGAATTGCTCTACAGGGCATTAGAGTTTTATAGAGCTGAGTGAGCAAAGTTGCTACCTTTCCACCAGTGGAAGAAAATGTACCTTTTGTACAATGGTGTCATTCAGCTAGGCCTGCAGAAACCCTGTGGTTCACCCTCCAGTTGAGGGGGTAAACCCCGGAAAAGGGAGGCTACACCAATGCACAGAGACAAGCTGCTGTCCTCAGAACACTCCTGGAGGAGCTTACATGCTGTGCTTTCTTCAGTCTGACCTGATGGGTAAAATCAGAGGCCCACTGACAGAGAAAAGATGACCTCTGATTCAGAACAGGACAGTCACTTTGTTTTTGAGCATCTATATCAAGTACACTTTCTGCCAAGATAACAGACCCAACTTTAAATATTATTAAAATATTCTCAGTGAGGTGTCTGGGTTTTTCTTCTTTTTCTTCTTCTTCTTTCAGCCCTTTTCACACACACATACACACACGGAGCCAGCAGAGCCATGCGTATGGTAAAAAGGAAGGCTTTTATTTTAAGAAGGGCAAGCTGACCTTTCAGAGTTCATTAGAAACGTACCCCAGAATACATGCTCAGACTCTCATCTCTCTAGAATAGAACTCAATGTCCAAAGGCAATGAGCAATTGCCGAAAGACTCAACTTCCTTCGCCCACTGGGTCAACGAGAAAGAAAAAGGGGCAGAGTCCTTCCACAAGGGAGTGGCACTGTGCCTGCTTGGCACAGAAGGAACCAGCCGCATATCTGCCCATGTCCTCTATTTTCAAAGACAGCCTGGCGCCAGCCTGAGCTGGGGAGCAGCCGGAGGAAGGGACCTCCGTACTGTTGGAGTGTTTGGGGCTGGGAAGTGCTCCACTGGAATCATTCCATAGAGCACCAGAAAGAGGACACTCCTGGTCTTTTGTCTTCCTGGTGCAAGTCACATTGCCCTTTGAAATGGTACAGGTTGGGGGCACACAGGCCAGTGGATAGGACACAATATAGTTCCCTGGGATCCAGGAAACAAAGTAGGGAGCTCTCACCATCTCTCTCTTAGACGAACTGGGTTCAAATCTCAGTTCTGCCACACACATCTCAGCTCTGAGACCTAGGGCAAGTCACTGAACTCTCTGTGGTTTAACTTTCTCCTCTGTAAATTGAGATGGACAGTCACAGTCCCTACCTCACAGCATAGTTATGAGGACTAAATGAGCAAATTTTCAAAGGGCTAAGGAAAAGTACCTGGAAGATAGTAAATAGTATGTAAGTGTCAGGCAGGGTTACTAGGCATGTGTCCCACCTGATTTCCCAGCATCCTCTGCTTGGACTTGAAAGGACAGAGGAGAACCAGGTTACTGCACTCATGCTCCCACCCTTGGGCCCTGGTGCTTCCTGACCTGGTGGGGCTGGCACTGTCTTCAAATCCTATCTCCTCGTGCCCCTGTGTTTCTTCAGGCCTAGCGGAAGCAGCATTGTTGGCTGACTCAGCTGAAAGGCACCAATGTCCTCATTACCCTGACGTAACCTAATTAAGAGAGTATAAAAGAAGGCATCGGGGCTTAAAAAAAAGCTGGTCCACTTACCGAGTACAGGAGTTCAGGTTCTGGAAATACTATTATGAACCAAAGGCTGGGCCTTAATTTATTATTAACACCATGAGGGAGAGAATGGAACCGTTGAGACTTTGTCCTTCATTTTATTTTGAGTTCTTATTACCTATAAATAAAGCTCCCGCTCCCTAGGGAGATATGCCAATTATCTGCAACCTGCCTGCTATGTACCATGATTGCCAGGGAACCGAGCAACCACAGGGTTCTGGGTCTAAAACTGCAATGAAATGTGTGTCCTCGTAACTAAGACTAAAGATGTCATTCTTGAGAAGAATGGGTGAAGGCGGTTTCTCTACCCTAAGCACATTTCCAAACCAAAAATCAAACTTAGTATGTCACAGGGGATTGTGTGGCTTCTGGAACTGCCCTTGGGCTGTCTTTAAGGGAACAATTTGAATGTCAAAATATTGGCCTTTTGGAATCATGAGGAAAAATAGGCCGAATATTTGACTAGCCTGAAAAATTCAGGCACTCACCATAGTCATTCATTTTGCAGGGAGGTAAAAGGCAGCAAATAGAAAAATATTTTCACAATGGACACCCATCAGTAACACTTATAAGGGTTATCCTCTAGTCCTTATTTTGATCTGAATAGCAAAGAGAACTATAAGTGAACTTCAGGTCTCCATGGTGACTATCGGAGCATTCATGATTATGGGTAGAAGTGCCAAATAAAGCCAAATTCCTCAATTCTGTCCCTATTCTGTCCCTAAAAAGGGACAACCATCTATGTACCTGACTACATTCTCCTTTTCTGCGGGTCATGCAAAAGGAAAGAGTATCCTTTTGAGCACTTTTGATCTATTCAGTGTATTCCTAGGTTTGAAACTAGAGCGGAAAGAGATGATATTCCTCACAGGGCTTTGCCTGGAGAGCCAGTCTAGCATTATTTGGGTGATCTTTGAAGTTAAACTGTCTGGATTCAAATTTTTGCTTCCCAGCTTACAGGCTGGGTAACCTGTCTGGGCCCCAGTTTTAGCACCAGTAAAATGGAAACGATAAACAGCACTTCGCTCACTGAAATAGCTATGGTGATGTAAGCAAAGAACTTGATTCATGATAAGAATTCAATAAATGTTAACTGTTGTTGCTAGAAATGTTAACTGTTGTTGTGAGAAAAGAAAAAAATATGTAGTAACTATCAACATTAAACTAAAAGCAATTAACGATCTTCTAGTCCTGTCCTAGGAACTTTGAGAAGACTAAGAATATACAGCGTTTCCCCTAACATTAAATCACTTTAGTACACTAGAATGTAAAATGTAGAGATACAATTTTTTTTTTAGAGACAGAGTCTCACTCTGTCACCCAGACTGGGGTGCAGTGGCATCATCATAGCTCACAGCAACCTTGAATTTCTAGGCTCAAGTGATCCTCCTTCCTCAGCCTCTGAAGTAGTGGGACTACAGCCACCATGCCTGGCTAATTATTCTTTTTTATTTTTTGTAGAAATGGGTTCTCATTATGTTGCCCAGGCTGGTCTCAAACTCCTAGCCTTAAGCCATCCTCCTGCCTCGGCCTCCTAAAGTGCTGGGATTATAGGCTTTAGTCACTGCATTTGGCCCAGAGCTATAATTTTAAAAAATAAGTTAATGGACTGGTTTTCAGTGAGAGAGAAACCCAGAGAGAAAATGGTTTGGCCATTCCTCCTTGATCTGGGCCTGTTGGCTCATTAGCGTGCAAGCAGCCACCTCTCACACGGAGTCTACTGAAATAACGGCCCCTAGAACCATGGAGGCTATGATCATTCATTTGCATTTTGACTAACAAGCCATGTAAACTAAAACACAGGCCAAAATCACATGTGTTTCTGGGTTTTATCTGTTGGATTTGTAACACAATTTTAAATTGAATTTCAAAATCGAAGATGTATACCTTAGTTGTAAAATAATGGTCATTAGTGTTGAACTTCTGCTTTATGGGTTTTTTGCTCTTTTACTAGGTGGACTTTAGATTTTTTTTCAATTTATAAAAATAAGAGACCTGAACAAGATATATCCTAAAGCCATTCCTTTTTAACCTTTTATTATCCTATAAATTCCTCAAATATAAAAATTCATGTTACATTTCTAGCAATTAATGAAAACAGTTTTTGAGAAGAAGAAATTGAAAGGAAATTTTTCTCTAATACAAAAAGTTGTTTATTCCAACTGTAGGCAGAACCTTTTCATAATTTTGTGAGCCAAAAAATAAGGAGTTTCTACTCTGTGTGTCATTTATAAAAAGGAGACAATCATGATTAAAAAGAAGCCCATGAGGGAGAAGCAGGGAGATTCTAGAAAGCACAGGATATGGAGCAGGATCCTAGGAGCAGATGGTGTGCGGTGTAGCTGAGGGGAAGGAAACAGAAAGGTAGATTTGTTTTCGAATATTTAACGCCTCCCTGTTCCAAACCTAGGTATTTTCTGATCTTTGCACACTGCAGTCTGTCAGAAACTTTTCCCAGCCCAGCCTTTCCGCACCTCCTGTCACACGCTCTGCTTTTCATACACATCACACTCAGATTACTGAATATAGCATCCACCACTACACAGGACAGAGTAGGAAAAGCAATCTAATTAATGATTACCATTTACAGTTCCAGAGAAGCTGCTTCTCTGCATAGTCAATAAGCAGCCTGACTCTGGTTTCTATCTGCACGATAGATTTCATCATCTCTAAGGTTGTATCTTTAAAAACAAAAGTCTGAGATATTCCACTCAACCATTATGACAAATTCCTTTAATTTAAAAATGAAAGGAGAATATATACACTTAAGAAACTACTGTACTAATGCAAATATTTGGAGATTCTTAACTATCTTACGTATGGGATAATTGTCTTGAACTGAAAACAAGACAATTCAATCTACCAGCAAAGACTGATTCAAAGCCTGTAATTCAAGCTATTTGCCCATCTGGAGGCTATAATATATTGTGCCTGTTCTTCAAAGAGTTCACAATATAGTTGGAGGAAAAAATTAAACTATTAGGTTTTTTTTACTTGTTACTAATGTAACAGTGTAAAACTGTATAAGAACAATGTAACAAAATATATTTACTCACCAATAGTTGGTACAAGGTGTTAAGAATTTAAAAGAGGCAAAGCCAGTGTGCATGCAATGTGGTGACCCAGGAAGGCTTCCCAGCGGAGCCGGGACCTGAGCTAAGCCTCACAAGGCATGAATGACAGACCTTGGACTGGCCGGGAGAAGGCCAGGCTCCCAAGAGGAGCAAGAATAAGAACATCAGGGACATACCAGAGGGGCTACTTGCAAAAGGCGTGTTCAGAAGCCTTGAGTGGCTGGAGCTGAAGTTTCATACAGAGGAGCAGGAGATGGTGATCACAAGAGAGTGTCTGGCTCTGAGAAAATTTAAAGAGACCTGAGTCCACCATATTGCTCTAATTACATTCTCTCAGCCAATAAAAAATATTTATTAAGCCCCTGTTAGATGCAAGGCACTGTTGGGGGTGGGGAAAGGCAGATGAACAAAAAGAAAAGATCTAATTTGAGCTCAGGGGCCAGACATAAAAACAGGAAATGTTAACAATGCAAAATATACTAAACAAAACCAAATAAGGGGTTGGGGGTGAGGCGAGTTGGCAAATAATTACTCCATCTGTAGAGGAAACCAACTATTTTGTCTGCTAAATATGCTTCCCCTTCTTCTAAGAATAAAAGAGCTTTCCGCTACTTCTGAATGAGACCCCATCTCAAGTCCTGTAATATCTGCAGGATATTCCTACACGGCCCCCTCCCCCGGCCGTAACTGATTGATAAGGAGTGAATCCTGGCAGCACAGCATGCCAGTCCCCTGGTCCCAGTTTCTTCCCGGAACCAATTACATCCTTGCTTAACCCTTGGTTTGATTTTCCAATCTTTTTAGAATGATATGAGTGTCTGGCTAATAAATTCCCCCTTTGATAAGCCAATTCGAATTGATAAAGCCTGTCACTTGCAACTCAAAGAGTCTTATTAAACTGCTGAGTGATTTAAATCTAACTCATATTATGATTGTTTTTATTCGTTCCTCTAAACGTCTAGGTTGTAGAACATATACTGTGTATCATTCACTTTTGTGTCAACTGATGTGCTTAGGTCTGTAGTTTGTACTAAGCAGACACTATTAGGTGAGTAATACTAGTTACAGTAACAAATAAACTCCCAACTCTTCATTTCTTGACACTATGCAAGTTTAATTCTCACTCACATAGATGGGTGTTCTTACAGGGGAGGTGACTATTATCTGGGTGTTGTTTCAGGGACCCAAACTCCTTTTATCTTGTGGTGCCATCTCCCATGGCCGTGAGATCCTGTGCTAGATCCTCTACCAGCAGGAGCATACAGTATGAAGAAGACTCCTACTTCTTAACCACCTGGGCCCAGAAGTGACCTATGTCTCTTCTGTTCTCAGTGCATTGATAAGAAGTAGCCACACAGCTACAAAGTTTGGGAAATATGGTCCCCAGATGGGCAGCCAGTTCCTAGCAGCAGGTCTACCCTATGGAAAGGAGGTAGTAATATTTGGTGAAAAGCTAGCCACCTCTTCCACAGAGACATCAGGTCATGTTGGTTGAATTTACCTTACTATAAGGAAGCAAAAAGGGAGGAAGGAAGAAGAAAGGAATGAAGGAACAAAGGGAGGGAGGAAGGAAGGAAAGAATGAGAAAGAGGAGAGAAGAAAAGAAAGAAAAAAGAAAGAAATCATCTAGAGTTAGGTGAAGAGAAAATTCACTGTGGGTCAGAGATGGGGAAAAATTGCTTTAAGGAGCAGGAATTGAGCATTTTGCTTCCATTTTCTTAACTACACAAAGCACACTGGAAAACATTGTAGACTACAAATAAAAATGTGCAGGAACTCTACTGACTACCTTAGTGAAATGGCAACACCTCTAACATACATTTTTTAAAATTCTTCCAAATTATTACCCTTGGGATCTAGGCAGCATAAGTCAAAGATCGTGTTCCCAGCAGCTTTCCTCCTCTGGGTCCCTGCAAGAGCACAGAACAGTCTGCCAAAGGACTTCTTCTAATGGCTGAAATTCCAAGAATGTAGAAGTCCAAGGATGCTCTTAAATGGCTATTTCTTCCTGTGAATTGAATCCCACCTCACTTTTGTCAAGACAGTGAGGGAAAATGCACAGCCCTTGGAACAAACAGAAACAGTTGAAAACCTCTCTGGGGACTTTCCAAGTTTCTTAAATTCAAACCCTCATGGCATGAAAGTTGGATTCTGGACAGAAAATGTGGTTCTAGAGCAGACCCCAGTGCCCAGCAGAAGGGAAGAGTGGGGGAGACAGGATTCCTACGACAAGGCCAGACCCCAGTCGTGGAGGGCCCCAGGAACTGCACAGAGCATCAGGGACACATCCTCTAGCACTAAAGGGAACTTCTGAAGGACAGAGACCATGTTTAATTCATCTTTGTGTTTCTAGTGCCTAACACAGTACCTGACCCCAAGCAAGCATCTGATGAGTACTGGGTGAATACATAAATGAATGGGGCTGAGATTTAGTTATTATATCTTGTATGCAAAGTGAGCATTTGGCTTCAATAACAAAGAACAAAAAATAATGTAAAAGCAGGGCAAAAGATAAGAGCAAGACGAAGACACATTCAATGCTGAGTGTCTTTAAATGCTTTTAGCTGGAAACCAGTGTGGTCTCAGAACCAGGAGCAAAGATGAATCACTAAGCAAAAGTCAAAAGGATTTAGCTATTTAGGTGGGATGTGGAGTCCAGAAGCCAAGGTAGTTCTTATTTATAAATTATTGCACAATCTGATTGAAAAAGGTCCATAGTAGTAAAAGACGTGGTTTTTTTTGCTTCATGAAGCTTATCTATGTTATAATAAGAAGCAAAACCAGCCTTGAGCAAAACCATAGACCAGACCTCCCCTCCTCATGTCCTCTTTTGTCATCCTCCTGTAGTCAGCAAATGCCCCTCCATGTGTCCAAATGGCTTTACATTTCACCACCCCTTACTGCCCAGGTCTTCCTAGGACAACACCTCTTCTTCAGACTTTCTCATCCTGAATGTACTCGCCTGTGTCTCAGTTATCAGGCTCTGTCCTGGCTGGTGAGAACTGCCTAACTCATTCATCTGCCCATGTAATTCAGAAAGGGCACTGCTGGTAAATTCAGGTAAAATATAGTCTTGTTTATTGGTGTCTTCTGGAGACCAGGCCTTTACCCAATGGAGTATCTCTAATCACAAAAATTTCCAAGTGAAGTAGGGCCACTGGGGAGGAGACGGGGGCGGGCGGTGAGGGTTGCTGAACTTTCCCTGCCCGTTAAACCTCCCCAGGGGAGGCAGCTGCTCTTCCTGTCAGCTCCTTTTAAAACAGCAACTGTCCTGGTTAAATTAACACTGAAAGACCTCTCATGGCAAAACCTCAGCCCCAGGCCAGTCAGAAAGATAACGGTTTCATTAGTTGATATCTTTACAAAAGGGTGCCTGAGTCATTTCCCTTTAGACCACTCTGACTCCTTGATTTCTGGTTATTTCAAAACACTTCTTATAAATTAAGAGTTGAAAGCACGTAACAGTGATCTGTGGTGTTCCTTGTATACTCCTTTGAAAAAAATTCTCCTCGATAGTCTAAAGAACAAAATTTAACTTTTTGTCCAAGATTATAACTGTAACCAAACCATATCAACCTCCGTAGTTACTCACAGCCTAAGGAGGAACGTGCTGCCATAACCCAATGAACAGTTTCAGGGTGTTTATGTTCAAAAAGCACTACAGAACACAAGGCTGCCACGCTAATAAAAGGTAAGTGTTGGCAACTTGAATTTTATCCATTTTTCCTTTCCTATTGTCACTACTGTCTTAAATCCTTTCAGAAGTAATATAAAGTATAAGTGAATTCATGCAAATATATCATATATAAATACATATATATATACAAACATATACACATACATTCATACATATGAAAATTCACTATTCCCAGAAATATTCCCAAAGGAAGCTGCCTCAGGAATGTTTTTTCCTTCGAAATAAGAGTGGGTTATAGTCTTTGTTGCAAAATTATAATAGTTTCACATATTTAGCAGACAGCTCCCTAGAAACTCAACTAAATACATTTTCCCTCTTGAACCGAACAGCAACAATAATAAAAAAGAAAAGACTCTAGTACTGAAGAAGAATGTACTTAAACCAAGTTCATACTCTTTGTAGGGGAAGGTAAATAAGGTCCTCCGGTAGCCCAAAGGCCAGAGCGAATTGATATACTCAGGGGTTCACGTTAAGGTAGCTGATTTAACTTGCTTACTGACCTGATAGCCCATGAAGCCCATAGAAGAGCCTCAGCTAACAGAGGTCATGAAATTAAACATGCAATGGGCCATATGCACAAAGCAGACCCAGGGAAGCCAGTCAAATGATAGGAGATGGCAGAGGGGAAATATTTTAAAAAATCAAATAGACAGGCACAGTCCTTTATGAGCTCTGACACCTGAGGATATTGTTCTGTGACCCCACAGATAACAGAGTGATGGTGCTGAGTCATAAAGAAAAGGTTAGGTCACATCTGATAGACTCTGTTTATTAAGACAGGGAGATGAATAATGCGTCCTAGATAATTATCCATTAACAATGGTTTTCAGAAATCTTTGGTACATAAAATCTATCTTTAAGACTCTAAACACTGAAAGTACTTTATTCCTCAATGTTAACCAGCAGAGGAAGCATTAGTGTGTCAGTCAACCAAATTCAAGAACTGAGAATAATAAACTGTCAAAAGGCTACAGCCTATATTTTAATCTAGTTTTGCTACTTTCAAGTACTTAGAGTATTTTTAATTTTAGAGGGCCTGTTTTAATAAATAATAATTAGATAAACATGTTCTCAAGTTAACATATTAAAAGTTGAAGAATAATGCTTCTGAAAAGCTTCCAAACATTTATTTCAGTCATTTATTCAAGAATGCCAGGCATGCTTCTCAGTTCCAGGGATACAGAGGTGAAAAGTGAAAAGGTTTTGTCTATCCAAATGACAAATCCCAGCCCCAACATAATTTTGCTTTTGCTAAGGGTCTATGTAAAAATTCTTTGCTTGTCACTCAAATCCTTGCAGATTGTAAATCGCCTATGTTTATATAAAGTGACAATCGTGTCAAGTAGTTCTAGCCTCAAGAAATATCCAGATCAATCCAAACCCAACCATGATCATCTGGACCCAGAATCTAGCCATGAAGAAACAGGTAAACAGTAGCTGCAATAAAATAAGTGCCATGTTAGAGCTATAAACACAATGCTTGTTATGAAAGCAATGACAAAAGCAGTGAGCATGGTTTAGCGTGTGTGTGTGTGTGTGTGTGTACACATATATATACGTATGGCTGGAAATAGATGATAGATATATAGATATGTTTTGACTTCAGTGACAAATAATATTGATGCTCTCCTTCATGAAAATAAAAACATGGCATAGCAATTTGGGATTATAGCATCTACTATTAGACAAATCTGAATTGGAAACCAGGTTCTGATAGTTATTAGCTGTGCAATCTTGAAGAGCTTACTTGACCTCTCTGAGCTTCTATTTTCACCTGTAAAATAAAGGTAATAGTAGTGTCTAGTTCAGTGAGTTATTAAAGCCCTTTATAGAGGAGAATTGAAAATCATTAATTGTTTTTACTTCTTTTTTGTTATTGGTATATAAATGTCTTTTCAAATAGTCTATACTCACCAAACATCCTGAGTATTCTGTTTTTCATTTTTAAATTAGGTGTAAAATGTTGTGCTCAAGAAGGTAAACAAGGAAGGGGCTTGAGCACTTCAAACATACAGGTATGCACAACTAGAAGAACAGCAACAAACAGCGAGGCAGGGGTAAGAAAGAGCCCCAGCTTTTTTGCAGGCTCTCCTGAATGCCCAGATATTTTTAGATCACTTTTTTTTGGAAAACAGACACACACACCAAAAGGCATAGAACAAACACCCAGAAATATTATGCTTTGATTTTACATGGGTTATTTTTACAGATCTGTCTTGCCGTGTGGATTTCATTGTGAATGAAATGAATCCGTAATATCGCTTCCATGGAAACCTGTTTCTTTGTGATTGGCTGAGCGGTATCCAGGCACTTCAACAATACCTCAGAAAGTACAAGTACTGTTAATATTTAACAGACACGGTAAAACCTACCAACCCCATGGCATTTGTTATGCAACTCACCATTAATAAAGAGATTCAGCTCCATCTACATATTCTCACCCTCTAAATATCCTCGTGAGGTTCCCTCCCGCTTCTTGTTAAAAACTGACATACAGACAAACAGAGCAGGGAGTGGGGGAAGGGAGGGCGAGACATGGAGAAGGCATAAAGCCTTGAAGGCAGGATAAGATAAAGCCTTATTCTTGTAATTGATACTGCTTTATTTCTAGATCTGACTGATTTCAGAAGAAAAAAGTGATTTGCCCAAAAGGAATGTTTCTGCCACTTTACATTTAATCGTGATTAAGAAAGTATCATATCACCTAAGACAATTTACAAATACTGGTGTGACTAACCAAGAAAGATGAGGCAAGTGATATACATTAAAAGGTCCAAAGGAGGCAACATATATTTAGCAAAGTCTGTGGGAAATTGAGATGTTTTTCAAAGCATATACGATTTGAAACCCCCAATGTGCCTTGAATTAAGAAAAGCATTCACACACAAAAAAGTACCAATTTGCAAGAGTTAAATTTCCAGGTAATTATTTTTTCAGCAACCCGTACACTGTCTGGATACTTGAGAACTCCCCCCGTGTATTTAAAGTCCTACTTACATCCTATCATAGGCAAATCAACCATTTAATAGGAGATAACAGTGTTGAACAGCAGCTAGAGTTTTTAACATTTGCCTATATCAACATTCTGCTTAGGATATTTTTATTTGAATATCTTACTATAGATTATTTGAGTTACTCAACTCCTGATAGTGTATAAAATTTGCAAGTGTGACTATATATGTCTAGATTAAAACCTTAAAAATAAGGAGAAAATTACTATATTTTGAGCTTAAATATAAATGACTCTAGAGCGATATCTTGATTTTGTGTATAAATCCAATGAAAACCGTGTTATGAACTGCTACTAGGCAAAATCTCTGGACTGTATCTAAAGCTGATATTTGCTGAATCCCAGAAGACAACTGTCTGTGTGCTTCCTGCAAATCATTAAATTGATATAAAATTGAATAAGATAGGTTTAAAAATGTATATATGGTAGTATCTAAGTTATGATAAATTAATATAAATTTATGGAAGACTATAAAATCATGTATCAAAATATTAACCATGATTATCTCTGGGTCTTATAAGCAGATTTGTGTGTATTTTTTTTCTTTTAATGTATACCTGACTCTATTCTTTCTAAATTTTTTACACAAAGTATGTGTTATTTAAAAAAGACAATTTATATATTTTGAAGAACTTATCAATGATCTTTTAATCTTTCTTTGTAAAGACAATTAAACCTTAAGTGTATAAAGAGTCTCACACATTTTAAAGTATTTCACACCCATTACCTCACTCCAGGCACAATAGCCTGGGAGGAAGGTCTGATAGAGAAAGGAGTCTTACTTACAGATAAGGAAAGTGAAGGCCAGGCACCAGCCGACTTGGCAAGGTGGCCAGGATGGAAGAGTCAGAGCTGGGAGAACATACCCCAGAATCCTGGGGTCCCTACCTCCCATAACCTAGATTACAAACAAGTTATAGCACATGGACAGTTTTCACATCTTTTTGTACCAAGTTACAAGTTCATTTTTGTGCCTTAAGTATTTTGTATTCCGCTTCTACACATAACACATTGTTAAGAATCAAACGAATGCTCACTAAACATTTGCTGTAATCATTAACTTACAGTTATCCTTCCTTCTTTGTGTTTTTTAGAGCTGATTTTATCTATGAGGCTAAACATACTTACTAAAGAATTGAAAGATAACATGTCAATCAAATTTTCCTTTAAACCGTTTTCCAAAGTTTGAAATTCTGGGGGTTTAAAAAAATGTGTACTTTCCTAGCCATGCACGCAGTTTTAGGGGAAAAGGCTGAAGAGAAGAGGAACATGAACATGCATCTAAGCCGTTTATACGAAGCAATGTCTAGAAAGGAACAAAGATTACTGCGTCAGTGCCAGCTCTCCAGGCCCAGGGATAGTAGAGAGAGGGAGGGAGGGAGGAAGGCAGGGACATACTTCCCACTTTGGCCACTTTCTCAGCCTAGTCCCAGCGTGAGATCAGCAGTTGGGACAAATGGAGTTCCAAGGGACAGTCCCAAGGTGCATGGTAGAGAAGGGGAAAAATGAAGAGACGGGCATCCCAAATGCCAGGATGAAAGGGAAATTACCTAGAGTTTCAAAGTTTCTTTCTTAGGCTGCTCATTTATTGTAAAGGATCTGCATCAGCAGAGTTGCTGCTAACATACATGAGTAAATTAGAAAAAAGGTGTCCCTTCTTCCCACATAGTCTTGAACCAAAGTGTGCAGCTTGGTGAGTGGAGTAGAGGTCTGATTATATCCCTCACTCTTCCCCTGGCCAGGAACCTTCACGCAGTTAGCAACCTGCACAACTGTATGCTGCAGCCCTGTTCATGAACCAGAAACATAATCAATTTGGATCTGCCTCTAACTGGAGAATATTTTTGACTCCTTGCCAACAAAGTATCCTTTGGTTAATAAATACACATACGCACACATCTTATGTATAGCAAAGACAAAGAGGTGATTTCCAGAGTCCAGAGGTAAATAAGTTATTTCCCTAGTAAAAAGGAAAATAGATACCCACCTCATGGAGTATTGTAATGATTGAATAAGATAATATATGTCAAGCACAATGTCTACTACTAGTCAATCAATAAAGTGTTGGTTCTCTGCCATTTTCCCTAACTAATACTGAAACTATTTAGGCAAAGCTGCTGTTACCGGAGTAATTTTTTAAAATCTAACTCTTTCTTGCCACAAACCCCAAAACCTTCATACTTCCCCACATAGGAACAAACTTTATTCCCTCCTTTCCTATCATCCTTACATCACATGCATTTTAGAGTAGCAGGCAGTATGCCCTAGACACTGAATCCATGTGGAAGAACTGCAAATTAGTCTTGTGTGAAACGTTAGTACAGAACTCAAAGCCATCTCTGACTTTACATTTTATAATGAAACTAAAATTTGGCCCATGTTTGCAAAATTTTTTGCCAACATTTGCTACGGACCTGCAAAAGATTCCAGATTTGTTGAGAACCAGGCAGAAGTCAGGCATATCTCCCAAATGTCACTTTGAACACTGACCCTGAAAAAAATGAGCAGAAGTTGATGCACAAGACCGTGCAGGAAAAATGTGCCGAGTCATGTCTTTCAATGAACTTGGGTCACAGCCCTTCCTGCAGTTCTGTCGCTTCCAAATGAGCTCAAGAGACAGATGAGCTATTTCTGAATGTTTACCATGGCTTCTGAGGCAGCAATAGTTATCTTTTTTCCTATTACTTTTTAGTTAAAAAATTATGAACACATAAAGAATCCACCTTCCATATTTTGACCAAATTAAAAGGCAGGGGTAAAAAGACAGCCGTGCTCTGTTAGTGTTCTCAATGTTGGCACTGATTACCACATTGGCAAAGAGTAACACTGTTTCCAAAATACTCTTATCCCCTCTCTAAGGCAGTGGCAGCCCTCTCAGAACCTCTGAACCCTGGGCTCTGAAAAATAAACAAAGATCTCCATGGTGTTCATATTTTAATAAGATGTCATGTAGCCAGATTTTTCTGAGCTGGTACAGATTTAGCCAGGGACACTTTCTAGACAATGAAACTCAAAGTAATGATCTAACACGTGGTATAACTGGGAACATGTACAAATCATAGAAATTCTATTGTCAAGGCAAGCTTCAGAATAATGGAGGACATTACAGAGACACAGGTCAAATACCAGAATTAAGCAACCAAAATCAGAAAGAAATTGTATACGAAAACAAAGTATCTTCTTTTTTTTTTTTTTTTTTTTTTTTTTTTT
>RJWJ010011289.1:0-44757 GCA_004363605.1 Indri indri
TTTTTTTTTTTCATTTTTGATGAAGTATTTGCTTTTAGTGCAGTGTATTGTGGGCCTGGGTGAGATTCAATAAGATCTCCAAATCTTTAGAATTCAAGACAATGTAGTATTCTGTGTTTATGCTGTGAAAAGTATTTCTGTATTATTTTTAATAAAGAATGGAATTTACGTGAACTTGTGTATGATCAACTTCTATGCTCATTACTGTTTAATTAGGACTAGTTCCTGTAGGTAGAGAGCAAGGAAAAGCCTTTCCAAGGTGGTCCTTGGACAGCCGAGGCTGCATGGACTGATCCACTGCTGCCTGGGACCCCTGTCACCTGGCTGCGCATTGCACCTCAGGACAGCCAGCCCAGTCACCACACTGGCTCTGGAGTGACTTACTCATTACAGGAGCCCCAGGTTCCCTCTCCTGTTTCCCTGCTCTTCCTATTCCAGCCTGTGACCACGAAGGGGCAGCCTGGCACAGGGAAGGAATGTGAGATTTGATCAGAGCCCCCAGGGAAGTGTCTACTCAGGGTCATCTTGGGCCAGTCTCTCCTCTAGGGTCTCCTTCCTGGTCAGTTATCAGGGACGAGAGGGCGTCCCTCCTGCAGTCGTGAAGAGGATTAAAATAAATTCCGGTGCCTGTCAAAGCCCCTCGCGCAGTGTCTGTGGAATCCGGAACCCTATTCCTGGTGGTCCACTCCTGAGGCTGCGTGGTTGTGACTCCAGTTTGGGGGTTATGATCATTTCTGGGTTTTGATCCAGTCTAACCCTGATCTGCAGGACAGCCAATTTCCTGCCTGGAGGCCACTATCCTGTCCCCTGTGCTCAGCAATGAACCTTGATGAGGGCAACGTGGTGCTCAGTGAAAACCATTAAGGGAAGGAGGGAGGGGGAGATCCTCCCATGCCCGTGTCCCCTACAGCTGGCAAGGCCAGCAAGTAAGGCCTGGGGACAACTCCTGGGGACAGTTGGGGTGCGGGCCTCCAAAGCCTTCTCTCACCATCTGCCCTTGGTTTGCTTAAAACTTAGTAGTCTGAAACATTAACCTTGCTGCTAGTCCTGCCTCGAGCAAAAGCATTTCCAAGCTCATCTCTCCCCGCTCTCCCCCAGCACAGGTCCAAACTGGGCGGCCTTTCTCCTAGGTCTGTGAAGTTCCTGAGCCCACACAAGCAAACCCACCTGCAGGTGCGCTCTCTCTCCAGGTGTAGGCGCTTTCACTGAGCCTGCTGTCCTCCCACAGTCAGGTGTAAGCCATGAAAACACAGCCTTTATTATGAATACTGTTTTTTTCTCATTATCATCGTACAAACAGTAGTATTCTATCTATAAAAAGTCCGAGTGGGGAAGAAATCCTGATGTAAATGTTACATTTTTTATGTCAAATCTGAACATAGATTTGGCCACCCGAACCCCTGAACATGGTCAAGCCCAGAAGGAAAGTTGGGAACTCCGTGGTAAAGGGAAGCACCTTGGCCTGCATTAGAGCCCGGGGCTCCTTCCCTGCGCCAGGCTGCCCCTTTGTGGTCACGGGCTGGAATAGGATGGGCAGGGAGACAGGATAGAGAACCCCAGGCTCCTATAATGAGTAAGTCACTCCCGAGCCAGTGTGATGGCTGTGCTGGCTGTCCCGAGGCGCAGGGCACATCCAGATGACAGGGGTCCCAGGCAGCATTGTGTAGTGTGAATGGTCAGACATCACTGGAGACAGGGTCAGCCCAGACCAGGATGGAGTTGCTTTTCTTAGGCGAGTTACCAGAAAAGAGAATTTCCCACACACTGTGTGAATCACTGCGGAAGGGACATTGTTCCATTCCAGGAAGTTAAAGTGCCATCACACACACTGAGCATGGAGGGATCCTACCTTCTGATCTCCGACCGAGGACTTCCATTCATTTTAGTGCTCAATGAACTTGCACATTTTCCCATTACCTCTTTCATAAAAAACTCATTTTTTAAGTTAGAATTGCTTTTCTCCTTGCACTCTTCACCAAGGTTGATCCGATATCCATCTAGGAGTGGCTGCTGACTTATTGTTCACCCATTAGTGGAAGCCATAAAAAACGTTGGAAGATGAAGGCTATTTAAATGAGAAATATTTCTGTAAAATCCCCTGGGACTGAAGGGATGGAGAAGTGAATCTGACAGTATTTCTGTCGCTGGTTTCAGACTAACAGGTTTGGCAACAATGTTTTGTTAGCAGCAGTTAATCGGCGAATCCCATTACTTAATAAGGTTATCACTTTTAGCAAAAGCTGCAAATTACACTTTCTCTCCAGGCTGAAGGCAACACCCTTAACATTTCCCGTCTATAAGTAGTATCTCCTTAGTAGAAACTGGGTAAACAAAAGCACATGGAAAATGCCTTTTGTGTGCAATTCAGGCAGATGTTTTTATCCAAAACTTTGAGCCGTGTTAGCTTGCCCCTCTTCGGCTCCATACTTTGGTGCTGGTTTGGACTGTGTGGCACAAATGGGTAGGAAAATGTAACTTTCATCACCACCAGCTGCAGGAGACACCCTGTCGTGTCCACTGAGAGCAAATTCATAGGCTTGCAAAAGCCTAAGTCAAGTCACCACGAGTCCCAGGTCGCTCTGTTCATCAGCCCTGACCCGTGATTTGTGATTCAGGAGGGCCACTGTTTCAATAAAACCGCCTCCATTAACCCCTGTCACTCATTTGCCATTTCATTACAGAGTGGCCTATGAATTGTGCCCCCCAAGCCCCTCCCACTGCACCCCTTGGCTCGTGCTGGTGTCTAAATCCCACGGCCTCATCTGCCAAGCATCCTCTGTATGACTTTATGCATATTCGCCCATCCCTTGCCCCATGGGGCCCAGGAACCCCAGAGAAGGACCAAGTGGTGCTGAACTCATTGGTGTCAGCCTTGACCTCCTACCAAGATGGCATCAATGTCCCATGTAGTGTGACAGAGGGCGTGTCCTGCGGCTGACAGGAAGTGCTATGGGAGTTCCTTGGAGATGGGGGCCAGGACAAGAGGCGCTTGGGAGACAGGCATCCGGGAAGCAGGAGCAGATGCAGTGGAGACCTTCTACCCCGCATCACTCCACAGGGGCAGGGCCATGTCTGAGCACGCCCCCCGCCCCCACACTCACCACGTGTGACCCGGCAGACCTGCTATTCCATCTCCACAGTTGTTGTTGGTTTTATTTTTTCTTTTTGGCTCAGAAAGCTCCAGAGGGGATGAACTTGAGTTGCTTTTCTTTTCCTGGACGGCTTTCTGTGTGTGTGTGCTGAGGCTCCACCTCCTCCCTGTTGTCGATGACATTCTCCCTGCTGCCCTTTCTCCCCGCCCCCCCATGCGTGTTCCAGTCCCTAGCATTTCTTGGAACTGCGTGTAATCTCCCCCAGGAGGGACTCCGTGTCTTCTGGCTGCACTGTTCTTTACGCACTCCCGGTCGAACGCTGCGCCCTCGATCGCCGCGGCATCCTTCCTCCACTTGGCTCGGGACGCGCTTTTTCCCTGGTGTTTTATTTCCTCCTCTTGCCTCCTCCACTCCCACCCCCAGTGAGAACATCTCTGTGCATGTCTTACAGCCTTACATTTTCCACCAGAAAACACATTTCCAAGGGCCTTAGTGACTTGTGAAAATTCCTTCCAAACCTGTCTCCTGGAAACAGGATGGTGGATGAAAGATTTCTTCATTAAAATTAGACACTTCAAAGAGGTATCCAGTGAAAGCTCTGAAAATTCCCAATGAGTCTTTGCTTCTTGCAGGTGAGGACGCTAGGAGGGAGGCCAACGCTTCGGAAAGGGGCTGTGACGAAGGACTGCGGGGTTCTAGTCCCCACTCTTTGTGACACAGAATCCCTCCCCCGGGGCAGAGGGGTTTGAGCCTGATGGGCGGTGGACTCACTTTGTACTCGTTCGCGCTGTGACTGCTGCTGACGCAGTGCTTGTTGAGGTGCCTGGAGGTCCTGATGGCCTGCCGTTCTTGGAGAGGGAATATGATTTATGACTTGAGAAGCTGGTCAACGCTCTGGATGTAACTCCAAGCTGTGATTTCTCATTTGGGCTTCTAATGTTTGATTATGCAGCTGGGCGGTGTCCTCTCTGAAAGGCAGCTTTAGACATGAGCCAGCTCCCTGCAGGGGGAGGTAACTGGACCAGCAGAGTGCAATCCGAGCTAGGAGGAAAATCCCGGGCAGGGCCTTAGGAAACTCGGGGCCTGGGAAAGCAGTTGTCTAACTATGGCTGAAAGCAGGAGGGAAGGAGGCACCAAAGCCTGTTCCCCCTTGGAGACAGGCTGGACACTGGATGCTTCAGGTGCTTCAGGGTCCCGTCCCTGCTCTGTGGGCACCTGAAGGGGAAGGTGAGAGCATATTACTGGGCAAGCGGGGGCCACCCAAGGGGCTGGCAGGAGCCCCTGTCTATAAGGCCTTCCGTGCTTCCATGAGGACAGAAGGCCGGGCGGTCTGGTCTTGAGAGGACCTGATTCCCCTCGGTGTATTCCTGATGACAATGATGGGAAGGCCAGCCCCAGCCCTACTGTGTTTGGGTCCTCAAAGGACAGGCCAGGGCTGTTCACCCTCAGACCCCAGGGATCTCAGGCAACAGTCCTGCTGCAGCTGCAAGCCAGGCCAGATGCCCACAGGTGCCTCCACTGCATCACAGCAGAGAGCCACTGGGGCAGAAAGCACACCTGGCCTGATTCCTTCAAGAATTGCACCCAAAAGTCTGGGAGACTATTCTGTCATCTTTGTCATCATCATCGCCATCACTGGCTAAACTTGTATTATTATACAGAGAGCTCAGGCAAAGTGAGTGAAGAATTATCCAGAACCTCCTGCCCTTGTTTGGAGCTGGCAGGGAAGGGGCCACAGGATGAATATATTATCATTCCCTCTGCAACCCCCAGCAACAGGAAGGACCTTCAAGCAGACCCAAGTTCCATGAAAACCCTTTGTACAGAGCCCAAAGAAATGTTTCTCATTAGTCACCTCTACAAAAGTCCTAAGACACCCTGAGGTGGGTGGGCTCTGTGTCAGTAGCCCACACTTGGCAAAGTTTGCTTTTTACTATTGTCCATGGGAGGTAAAGTGACTTTGCAGGGCGACACTCAGATCCCACAAAGAAGTGACTTGTCTCTGAACAACTAGTAAGTATGAAGAGCAGCCAATGTAAAAAAAAATAATAATGGTGAATGATAATGCCAGTATTCCAGAAAATTAAATATATTTGTAAGAGTGAGGAGGTTCCAAATTATCCCTAAACATCTGTCAGAAAATGGGTCCTACTAAGAGCAGCCTGAAAGAAGGAACTTTGCAGCCAGGGAGACCAGTGTTCATACTCTACCCTCCCCTCTTCCAAGCCCCAGGACTTTGAGCAAGTGAAAACCGCTCTAAGCCTCATCTTGTTTACCTGAAATATGAACCTGATAATCAGTAGTGGTTTTATAGTGAAAATGAAAGAAGATATTAAAGGTAGACATAAACCCCTAACTATTTCCTCTTCTCCCCATCTCCCAGTGTCACAGAGCACTCACCAGTTCCAGGGGACTGGGCCAGTGGGACTAGCAGGACTTTTTCTACCCTGTGATTAGAGACTAAAGAAGTTCCCAGGAAGGATGGGAGAAGTCACCAGGAAAGAGCTAGGCAGGGCTTCCCTGTCTGTATCGAGAGTCAGGCCAGTTTCCCCTTCTGAATTGTTCCTCCCTTAGTCACCCAGTTACTCTCCTGCCCAGATTCACCCACCCGAGAGGATGCAGAGGAGGCCAGGGCCTACCGTGTGTGGGGCTAGATAGGGCAAAGGGAGAAAAGGAAGACAAAAGTCTTTCCATGAGACTCTGTCTTACTCCTGAAGTTAGATATATGGGATGCACAGCTTAGATTTGAGCCTAGCCCTAAGAAATTGGAGTCACTACAACAAATATGATATTTTAGTGACTCTTACAACTTTTCTTTTATGATCCACTTGCTGTGTTCTGCCTCATCCCCAGGATCCTGCAGTAATCAGCTCCCAGTTATAAACACAGCAGGAAGACCACGAATAGGGATATGGGAGCCAGACTAAGAGAATCTGATTCCTGATCCTGTCATTTCCCAGCTGTGAGTTTGGAGACAAGTCATTCCACATCTTTACATCCTCATCTATAAAATGGGGACTCTAGTGGTAGACCTGTCTCATAGGATTGTTCTAGGCATTTAATGAGGTCGTGCATGTCTAATGCCTGTCATAGAGTAAGTACCTATGTTAGTCAGGATAAGTAAAGCAAGCTACTGTAACAAACAGCCCCAAATATCAGGGCCTTGACATAGACTTCTGTCTTATATATATCACAGCCCATTGCAGTCAGAGGATTGTCCTTGAAGAAGAGACCAAGGGATCCAGTCTCTTTCCATCTTATAATGTCACTATCCTCAACATGTGTCCTCTGCAGTTGCCATAGAAGGAAAAGAGAAGCAAGAAGGATTGCTTGGGGGGATTGTGTCAGGCCTGGAAGTTGCATATATCACTCTACTGCATTGACCTGAACCCAATCTAATAACAAGGGAAACTGGAAAATGTAATTGTCTTCCTTGGTATGCAGGTAGAAAAAATGGGATTAGTGAGCATCTAGTCATCTCTGCTGCTGAAAACATTAAGTTTTGGCTAATAATAGTGCTCTTATGGTTATTATCTGCAGGAATAGGCATGGAAGGAGGGGACTTAAATCATAATAAATGCACAGACAATCCTAAACTTCAGAGGAAGAAACTCAAAGTTAAGCAAAGGATATATCCTACATCTTCTCCAATCCCTCCACTTTTTGCCTGCCCAGCCCTACAGAGAGCAGGTGGCCACCTGCTTTGAGCCTCATCTCCATTGGACATTCCTACTCACCTTCTGGCAGAGAAGCTCCTGGCCATAGAGCTATCTAAAAGGCAGGTAGCAGGAGGACAAAGGAGAAACCTGGAGACTATATGATTTAAACGAGAAAACCACCTCCTGAATCAGTGACCATTGGCTTCACTGATGACCAGAGGAGGGGTCAGCTCTGCACCTGGTGATCACAGATGGGGGGGTGGGTGGCAAGCATAGGGAGTTACATGGATCCCAATGACAGTCAGATGTTCAGAAGTCCCTTCATCATTCTTTCTCCAATATGATGCCAATGCTGGGTCCCCAAAAGGCCTCCAGCATGTTCACATACCTTGGATTTACAGAAAACCCCTCTGGTGCCAAAAATGTGATCAGGCCCTTGTTCTAGGCAAGAACTGAGTCTCATAGGCCCATTCCTCAGTCTAGGTGGACCCCTTTACTTCTTTGAGGGACTCAGGATATAAGCCTCCAAAAAGCTCTTGAGGCCTGCAAGCACAAAAATGGACAGGGATTTTATTTTGGCCAGCTAGCCCACCTGAAGGAAGCCATGGATAAAACACCTTCTCAGCAGGTAGATATACCCATACACACTGTGTGCCGTAGCAATGACTTGCCCAATCCTTTACTATAGACTATCATTGTATCGTTGTAGCTTTCAAGCCAACTATTAGGAGCCACATCCTTGTTAGAACATTGAATTCTGAGGCACGTGTGTGGGACTCGTGTCAATGAAGTCTTCCATATCCAACCTTATAGTCCACCTTCCTCAGACACCCTTTCAAAATCCACTTTCATATGTGCTTCTGTTGTTTCTGCCAACAGATTAGCCAGGTCCTGCATTGCCTTGTCATGCAGTGTTTCCCTCCTGAAGCAGGGACCACAGGTCTCTATGCTGAGACCTGACCCTTATTGGCCTGGAGGCAGCAAGGGATTGGGAGAAGGGGGAGACAGATCTTGAACAGTACATGCACCATCTTATGAGGCTTCAGAAGAAGTCATTACATTGTCTCCAAGAAAAGGGAACCTGTTTTCCTGTGTTGAACAAGAGAGTCCTGCTTCTGCTGGCCTGGAGAATTATGGGTGGCTAAAAATTCTCAAGCCCTTCCAACCTAATGTTCCTATCCCCAGTCTCAGGGTCCCACTCTTTCACTTTTAGGGCTGTGAATTTGACATCGGAGACCTAAGGCTGCACATTCAGTATTCTCTGCAGCTCTGCTATTATACTATTATTATCAGATCCTGGGCCTGATTTTCAGCACAGTTTGTCCTGTGGATGCAGGAGGTAAGAGTTAAGGGCTGCCATAGAGGATCTCTGGCTTTTCCGGCCTGCCCTAAGTTGGCAGTAAGTTGTCATGAATATTTTTTAAAATCAAGAATTCCAATGCTATCAAAAGCATCCAGTACCCACCACAGTCCTTATAGTTACATTCTACCAATCAAAAGCTATGTTCAGTGCATATCTCAGTGGTTCCCAAATCTTGCTGCATATAAGAATCCCCTGGGGATCTTTAAAAATATAATACTACCTGGCTTTCACCCATAGACATTTTGATTTAATTGGTATGGGATAAGACCTAGGCATGGAGCTTTTTTAAAGCTCACCACCTCCCATGATTTTAATGTGCAGCAGTTCAGAAACTACTGGTGTATCCCAATGCCTCACCTCTACCTGTACCTCATCACAATTAACCTCAGGTGGAAGGCTTGGTGAGGCCACTGCACATCAGGTTTTGTTACCAGTCCCCTTACCAGCAGCAATGGGGGCCCTGTGCTTTCAGACTAGTGGGTGATTCAACTCCAAACCCCATCCTGAAGATTTGCTTTCTGAGACCACTGTTGGAACTATCTCTTCTCACGTTCCCTACAAAACAGAGGCTGAGCAAATGGTATATGCTAGGACTTCTTTGGAGAATGAAATTCCAGGGAATTAAGAGTGAAGAAAAGAGATAAAGAGTTAGAGAAAGAGAGAGAACAAATATAAAGAAGTGTATTACCAAGCTGGCCATACCTTGATGAGAAATTGATTCCATTTTGCAGTATCTCTTCAGAGAGACTATATGACACTACCCACCTTCAAATAGCTCCCATGGGAAGAAGGGAGAAAGATTTATCTTCTAATTCCCATCTCCAATAGTCATAGTTTGCCAGTGCCATTCCTGGATTATGTGTATGGGTACCAAGTAGGTCCCATAGCACTTTGCATCTCAATAATAAAAGGAAAGCCCCATGGCAAAAGATGAGAGGCAAGAGATCTGTGGTACAGGAAGTGAGGAGAGGCATTGCATCAGTTGCCTATTGCTATGGAACAAATCACTCCCCAAACCCAGTGAGCAAATCATTTTATTTGCTCACAGTACTACAGGTAAGCAATTGGGGCCGGGCTCTGCCATGTGGTTCTTCTGTTGATCTTTCCAGGGTTACTCATATGGCTGCAGTCATCTAGGGGCTTACTTGGGGCTGAATGGTCCAATATGGCCATAGTCATATGTTGGACAGTTAGTGCTTGACGATGGCACCATCTCATCCTGTGGTCATCCTTCATGGTCATCTCTCTTCACATGGTTATTCACTCTCATGGAGGCTTCCTGATATGGTAGCATTGCATTCTAAGACAGGGGAACAAGAGGCTACAAGATGTCTTGAGGCTGAGGCCCAGAAGTCACACAAGGTCATTTCTACCCATTCTATTGGTCAAAGAAGTCACAAGCCTAGCCCAGATTCAAGGAGAGGGGAAACAGACCCCTTGATGAGAGGAATAGGATAGGCATGCTGTAATGGGGCATACACACAGCAATGTAAGGGATCATTGAAGCTGCCTTTATAAACAATCTACCATAAGCGTTGTCACTTTATGACTGCAAGCAGACCCCTGGCCCATAGCAACAGTGTAGACAGCAGCTGCTACCAGGCTCCAAAACAGCAGGAAAAGCACAAGTGGTGGTTAGAGCTGCTCCAGCCAAAAACCAAGAAGAATGTGTGGATCTTGGTGGCCATAACCTGAATTCACTGCAGAGTGTACCACTATTTAAGAATGCAATGTAGTAATATTTAATAAAGTTGAAAATGTGCTTATACTTCTACCTCAAAATTCTACCTCCCACAGATGTTCACAGGTGGGGACAAATATGTTCATGTTAACATTGTTTGAAATAGCAAAACATTAGAACAACCTAAAAGTTTATCAACAAGAGAATGGATAAATGAATTCTGATATATTCATTCAATGGAATATTATACAGTAACTAATGGTGTAAATGTATCAATGTGAATAAATTCATAAATATAATGGTGAGTACAAAAAAGAAAGTTTTGGGAGACAAATATATTAATATAATTTGTTTAAATCTTTAAAAAACAGAAAAATGATACCTTCCTTTTCTAAGTGCAACAGGCAATGCATAAAGGGACACTGACGTGTAAACATCTCCTCACCCGTGTGCCGATTTTACAGTTCCTCTTTCCATCAATTTGTGCATTCATCACTGTCATGGCACAGGACTTTGGAATTTCTTTATATTAATACTAATGGATCTGGGGTCTCTATTAAGGGGCCCCATCCACTTCCTGCCCACCAGTGAATGAGAACAGCTTGTTTGAATCATCATTTCCATCTATCACAGTGGTGCCACCTGTAGGTGATATCTGTAAACTGAGAACACAGAAGCAGCACAAATATTCTCAGCCTTGACCTCATTTGGCTGATTTCACCACAAATCTGTCAGAAGACCTAACTCAAAGTAGCTTAAGCAAAACAGGGGCGTTACTTATAGCTTATCCGATTGGATTGAACAGGATGGATCCAAAGCAGGGTCTCAGTGGATAGCCTCAGGACCACAGCTCAGTTTGCATCTCAGCTTCTGTCTTTGTGTTGACCTCATTCCATATTTCTTCAAACCACTCCCTCCAATGGGTAGGACAGAGCAAAGGAAAACTGGCCGTAGGCAATTCCAGACTTGCCTTCTTCCAGCTCAGAGTCTAAGGGAAAGAGAGCGAGATTCTTTAACCCCATCAGCACATTTAATCTCTCGGAAGAACCCTCATTGACCAACTTGAGTCTCCTGTCCACCATTCAGACCAGTCACTCGGCCAGCTGGGCCACATGCCCATTTGCGTAGTGGGGAATGGGGCAGGGCACAGGGATGGAGCCTCACCAGAATCTATGACACAGGCAGGGAGGAGCGGTTCCCTAAGGACAAAGTGTGCTGTCATCTGAGGACAGGAGGAAAGCAGGCTGGGCAAGCAAAAATAAATGTCTACCCAGTGCCCATAGGATATGGGCTCTTATTCTGCCCCAAGTCTCTTAAGCAAGCAGTGCGGAGGCATCTCCAGTGAAGTTCGTCCTGCCCCTGCCCCGTTCTGAGCATGCGTGTGGATTGCACGTGAGGTGTGGGGAGGGCCTCAGCAGAAAAATGACCTAGGTTATTGCAGCTATATGGTAGGTTGGGGGGTTCATCTACAATTAGCCAGAACAACTCCTTCTCCTCCTCCTCCTTCTCCCTTCCCTCATTTCTCTTTCTTTTATTCATCTCCTTTCTTTCTAAAGGCAATAAACTTCATGCTTATAACCACCTCTAGTAGTCATTAAAAGATGTCCTGGGTCTTGAGAGCAGGCCCTTGGATTTCAGGGGCAGAAGAGCAGTGAATGATAGGAAAACTATAAGCTACTCTCACTTCTGTTCGCATACACAAAAATCCCAAATAAATCACTAGCAACCAGAGCCCAGCAATGTATTGAGTTGCCAATAGTCAACCATTTTTGACCTACAAAATAACAGCAATCCCATGTACTTCAATCCAATAAAAAAAAAGTTCTATGACCGAGTTGGGTTTGACCCAGAGATACAAAGAATTTAACATTTCATATTATCATTTTAACATTTCATAGTATCATCTCAACAGATGATTGACTTTAAAATGTATCATTTAATAATTCAAGATTAATTTTCTTTTAACAAACTAGGAATGGAAGGAAACATCCTTAACCTGGTAAGGACAGCTACCAAAAAACTGCATCAAATTTAATGAAGGAACAATAAAACGACTCTCTTTATAAGTAAATGGTTGGTGGTGTGGAAGCTAAGATTCTTCTTGTTAGAGAGGAATTTTGCAGGTAACAGAAGAGTCAAGAATGAACCATGTGGTGCTGGATTACAATCAGAAACATCAGTATGAACTTATGTTGAGCTTAATAAGGATGGAAATGGATAGATTCAGACATAATTATAGATATGAGTGCATACCTGAGCTAGTATATGCACATATACTCTTAGCAGTATCTGCCGAGAGGACTAGAAGCAGTGACATCCCAGTTGTGATGAGCACACACCTCACCCAGATCTTGGTTTCCAAATTTCATTCTCTAATAAAAGGAACCAGTATTCCTAAGAGTAATGTCTGATTCTAGGGGTAGGGCAGGGAAAATATAAGATGGTCCTAGAGCATGTCATATTATCAGAAAGTAAGAAAATGGCAAAAAGCAAAAGGATGGGGGCATGTCAACGGGACGCAGGAGCCAAACTGGGAGAATTCCAGTGGCCAAGCTGGAACGACTTGAGCAACAAAATAAATAATGTAATATAACCCAAAGTATATAAAAAAGCCCATACTGATATGAATAAATGATTGAATAAACAAACACACGAGTAAATAAAAAAGACAAGTCTTCCTTACAGAACAGAAGAACTCCAGATAATACAGTATATGTAAACATTCCATCCTCTAGGAGGTGGGACTTAATCCTTCTCCCATTCCTTCCCTCTACCCCTTGAGTTGGGGGTTGGGGTAGAGAATGGAGAGGGTGTGGGGGAGGAAACCCTACAGTAGAAAATCCTGGCAAAGGTTGCCTTAGTCAGGTGACCAAGTTTAACTTCACCGGTGATAGGTCATATTGGCAGTATGTTCCCCCTGATAAGACACAATGAGAAGGGCCCTTCTCTGATATTATTCCCCCAAAACCATAACCCCATGTTATTCCTGAGAAAAACATCAGGCAAACCCCAAATTGAGGAACTTTCTACAAAATACTCAACAAGTATTCCTCAAAAACTGTCAAGGTCATGAAAAACAAAGAAAGAATGAAAAACTGCCTTAGACCAGAGAAGACTAAAGAGCCACGACAACTGGACAGAATGTGATGTCCTGGTTGGGATGCCGGGACAGAAAAAGGACAGTAGTGGAAGAACAAGTGTGATCTGAATAGAGCCTGGAGTTTAGTTAATATTGACGTACCAATATTTGTTTCTTAATTTGGACATGGGCACCACGTTCTGTAAGATGTTAACAATGGGGGAAACCGGGTGAGGGCCATCTGGGAACTCTCTGTACTACCTTTGCAACTGTTTTGTCAATCTAAAATTATTTCAAAATAAAGCATGTTTGCAAAAAAATTTCCCTTAAAATCAGGACAAGAAGGAGGATGACCTCAAGGTGTTAGTTAGCACTGTAAGAAAACAAAAAGAAACAGAATGTAACAGGATTAAAAAGGGAAAACTAAAACAGGCATTATTTAATATCATTGTTTACACAGTAAATCCAAAATAACAGACAAACTATTAGAACTAAAAAGGCTTCACTTGCTTTCTCTCAATACACACATACACAAATACTTGCCTACATACCAACAATGAGAAAATGTAGGTATTCTTAAAGATTCCGTTATGACAGTAATAAAAAGCTATAATTTGTCTAGGAATGCATCTACCACAAGATGCCCAAGGTCTTTATTCAGAAACCTAAAATTTATTTTGAAAGATATGAAAGAAAAATCAAATAAATAGATACAACATGTTCATAAATGGAAAAACTCTATATCATAAGATCTCACTTTTCCATAGATTAGTATCTAACTTAGTAAAATTACAATCAAAAATCCCATCCTAGTTTTTCACAGGGTATTTTCAGGGTAGGTCGTTTCCACCAAGGGACAGGCCACAGGAAAAGCTCCACAGAGCAACAACCGGTCGCGACAGCCTCCTCAGTGTCCTTGCCATCATGCCGGTGTGATGGGGCCTGTGCCTTGGTCCCCATTCACCACGAAGGTGATGAGCAGGCCAGCCTTGAGTCAGGCTGGCGAGTGGGCTGGATTTTAACATCAGCTGAGCAATGGAGAAAATTGGTTCCTGCTATTTCTCTTGCTCAGGAACCAAAACCTCTTCTACTCTGGGATCTGGCCGGCCAGGACATAATAAATAACACTACCAGTGGAAAAAAAAGCCTTCATTTGATTCCATCAATGTTTATAAATCAGTATGTTACTCATCAGTTATCCCCTGACTTCATCTACTATTTTTCTCCATCACTCCACTGGGGATGGTGTCCAGCAGGAAAAACTTACATTCTGCAGTGTGCGTTTCATCTTCTTCCAGGATGGAAAAGCAGGCTCGGTGGAGAAGGAAGAGCACGCATGCCCTGCCAGCTTTCCGCCTGGAAACAAGCCATGGAAAGGCATCCAGGAAGAATCTAGTTGGAGGATGACTCTGTCAGGCTGGATCAGAAGTTTATGGCTGGCAGCTCACACTGGAGACTCCACATGACCCGTTCAGAGAAGAGTCAGCCACTTGTTCCTGCTGCGGTGTCTGTCCCCCTGGTCTGAAGGAAGCTCTGTGACACAGCTCGGGCCGGAAGATGAGCCCCGACCACTGCACCCACGTGTACATAGTACCCACGGTTTGCAAATCATTTGATCTCGTTTGACCCGCTTAACAACCCTGCAACTAGTGCCACTTGAGAAATGGGGACTATGTCCTTTTACAGATGAGGACGCAAACCCAGACTTCAGATTCACAGCTAGTAAGCAGAGGAGCCAGAACTCATCCAGATTTTTAAAAAATTAGTGTCCTGAGCCATTCTGCTTCACACGCCTCCTACATCATTGGCATTATCCCCAAACGTCCATCTGCATCAGCCTCTCCAAGTTGCAGTTCAGGCGTGGTCAAGATGCCTGGCAGCGGTAGTTACACTCGCCTGAAGGCACAGAGAGGCACGTGGCTGGTCCACAGGCAAGGCCGAGGGACGGCCTTTTGGTAACTTAACCATCATGCCCCCACTAATAAGAAAAGCAGTCTCTCCAAACGAGGAATCTCAAAGAGTAACCAGCAACACCTCTGCCTGCTGGGGCATTCCTCCTAGGGCCTGCGCACAGAGCCGTCACCTGGCCAGCCCACTGCTGACACCTTGTGGCCGAGAAGCAGAGTTCCTGCCCACTTCTATCAGAATTCCGTCAAGCAAGGTGGCAGAGTGCTAGGTCCCAGCCAGACCTCCTTCTTCTGTCCTTCCCGGGCTCCCTTGATGAGCTGCTCTTCCGAACCCCCAGTTTCAGGGCTGCTTGGGGGTTGGTGTAACCTTCAGTGGGTGTCTGCTGAGTTTCATCAGGGCTGGGGCTGCCCAGCTCCTGCCAAGCCAGGGTGGCAGTCACAGGGCCCGCTAGGTGGCACCTGCTGCCCGAGGCAGGAGCCAGCACACAGTGCCCGCCAAACAACTGACAGATGAAATCAGGATTTGCTCATAGAAATAGGCATGAACCAGACACCTGAACACTGGGCCTACTGTGGGGCCCTACATCTGCCACCATCAAGTGTGAACATCAGAAAGGGGTCAGAGGACACCTTGCTGGAAATGGCTTGTGGCAAACAGCCTCTTGAGACAGCCATTGAGGCAAATGACACTTTAGAGGCAGAAGTCACCAGGGACTTGCTCTGTTGTCAGAAAACTCTTGAATTCTAAGGAGGAGACACTGGTAGCAGGAATAACAAGGGGTGCGATGTCTGCATGCACACCCCTTTAGTAGAAGCTGTAACTGTGGAGAGTCTCGTTACTATTTTAAAATGTCATGTTCAATGATTTCAGTTCAAGGCATTTTTAATATTCCCAACGGTGATCATCAGTGTGTCTGTGATTAGTTTAATTAGATTAATAAAAATTTAAGATGGTTCTGTCTGAAAGCACCATGACTCCTCTCGCGTTAAGTAGCCAAGGGTCCTGAAGCAGGACACTTAATCTCTAGCCCTTGTTTCCCCACCTATAAAGTGAAAGGTTTGAACAAATTCGTATTCTTAAATTATTGGTTGTGAACATATGTGCATCAGTGTCATACGCTCTTATTCAAAGATGCGGGTTACAAGATCACTAGTCTAAGATCTGGGGATCTGCATTTTAACCCGTTCTTCAAGTAATTCTTATGCACACATGTTTGAGAATCACTACACAAAGTGACGCAGGGTCTAAGATCTACTGAAATCGATTATTATGCACCAGGCACTGACAAGAGAAGATCTTTTCCCTTGAAGAGCCCATAGTCCTATTGAGAACATAGACAAGTGAACAAAAAGGCATAGCAAATTACTACAAATGCTGCAAGAGAAAGGAGAAGAGAGTGGCTAACTCTTACTGGGGATATCATCTCATCTGCTATAGTTCGAATGTTTGCTCCCTCCCAAACTCATGCCGAAACTTATTTCCCAGTGTAACAGTATTGGGAGGTGGGGCCTTTAAGAGGTGATGGGGTCTCCAGGGCCCTGCCCTCACAATAGGCTAATGAGTTAACGGATTAATGGGTTATCGCAGGATTGGGTTAATTATCACGAGAGTAGGTCTGCCGTAAAAGCCAGCTTGGCTCTCTCCTGAGCCCCCTTGCCAGGCAATACCCCGTGCCACCTCAGGACTCTGCAGAGAGTCCCCACCAGCAAGAAGGCTCTCGCCAGATGTGGCCCCTAGATCTTGGACTTTCCAGCCTCCAGAACTATAAGAAGTAAATTTATTTTCTTTATAAATTACCCAGTCTCGGTTACAGCAACAGACGAGGGACTAAGACAGCTTCCCAGAGGAGGTGAGGCTGCAGTTGAGTGTGGAAAGATGGGCTCCCCAGGGGCATAGAGTGCTGCTGAGGGAAGATGGGTGGGAGGGGCACTGCAGACCTCCGGGATCAGCATGTGACTTTCTGCCTTCCGCCCTGGGGCTGGGCCTGCTAGACATCTGCAGCCTCACCCCTGCAGCGAGGCCAGCATCTGTAAGAGGAGAGGGACGCATTAAGGATTAGCCTGTGGCTTTCATTTGATCCAAAAATGGATCCAAAGCTCTGGGAATCTCATCCTTTCCTTCCAAAGAAGTAAGAGGTCAGGTCCTCAAACAGGGACTGCCCGAGCGGCGCCTGCCCCATGTCCTCCGCAGCGTGCACGTGGGAGGGCGTGGAAGCCACGAGTCAGGGAGCTTCCACATAGGCAGGCCTAGAGCTTTGTGTCCGCGAATCACTTTCTTAATAAAGGACATTTCAAAATTAATAGTTAATATTTTCCTTCTTATTTCTCTTTCCCCTTCTCCCCTTTTCCTTTTGATTTCCTTGACTATCTAATATTTAAAACTGTTTATTTTCTGTAGCATTTGGAAAATGTACCCCCAAAACACCTTTAGTCACCTGCTACACAGGATCTCATCCCTGTTCCTAAATTTACCCTCCACCCCTCATCGTGAGTTTAGCCTATGCCTTCTTACCCAAACAGCCATCTTTCTGGTCTCCTTGGTCCATGGCCTTGGGTATGTACTGAGAAGAGGCGAGGGTGGCTACCATCCCACCCATCTTCTGCTAGTGATATGCTGGAGGCTGCTCCCATCAGCTCACAAGAGCTGATTCTAAATTTTCAGGAATTTTATGAGAAGTTGTTATGTATAAACATGATTAAAAATTAAATTATACACACTGAAAATTAAATAAGTTATATTATAAACAAAGGTAATAGATGCCAAAGACATACCACTTTTCAGCTATTTTACTATGTTATATTATTGTCTATGCTCTTGAGGCTATTTATACCTATTATATCTGAATAGCGGGAATCTTACACAATGACATGCTGCCGCACAGGGCTTAACTAATTCTGGGTTCAGTGACAGCACATGGTTAGCTTGAAATCTGTCATGGTGAGAATATCCACACCGTGGATGTAAACTGGCAAATGCTAGGAATCAGGTCTTGATTTATTGTTTTGTTGCTTGTTTAGACTTAAGAAAGTGATGGAAAATGTAATAATGAGGATTAAACTTAAAATATTTGTCATATGTGTGGTTGTTACATTGTGAATAATACAAAAATTTGAGGAAATATTCTCCCAGTATTTGTAAATCATTATCTGAGTTAGAAAAGAAGTCACTCATGTCATTGATGAATGAGTGACATTCCAACCTACGTCTTTGTGGTTTCATTTTTGTCTAACACATTAACATACAAGAAAATATTGTTCAACATTTATGTCAGAACTATACTCACTCAGCAGTTGCAACCAGGTACAGGTACAAGAATTCAGCAAAAATCAAGAAAAGCATTCTGTGAAAATCAATTGGTTTCATGGAATTTATAACAAAGAATGTTGTATGTTTTATTATTATTTGTAAATTGTGTGCTACACATCCTTCATAACAGCAAAGTTTATAATAAACTTATGTATATATGTATAATCATACTTTTTTTTTCCTGGAGAGCCCATAGTTAAATATGTACCAGCATACGAGTAATCTTCTCTGAGGTTTGCATCTGAGAACCCACACCCATCAAGGCAGCGAAAGCTTTAGTTGGTTTTAATTGCCCAGGTGGCTGCTGAAAGTAGCACTAGATTGAGAGTCCATGAAGACCCAGGTCCTCACCTTGACCCTGCACTCATGAGCTATCTGCCACTGGACAGTCACTTAGCCTTTCTGTATTCCTCAGTTCCCTCATGTGCAAAAATAAGGGCATTGAACAACAGGAACGAGCATGTCCTTTTCAGCTCTCAGTGCCATGACTTATGCATATGGGAGAAAGGGAGGATTCCAAAGTTGCAGGAATGCAAACCAGGAGGATTTGATAGCACAAACGAACCACCCTAAGGGTTTCCAAATCTACGCTTCAGTGCACAATGTCATCTGTGAGGTCATGGTGTTTGGTTACTGCACTTTCAATAGGAATTACATGAAAATCAGGCAGCCAAAGGGAGGGAGAGAAGCCTTACCCATGAAGAGTGTCTTTCAAGCCCTGTCAATTTGAGATGACGTGAGTGTGGGGATGGGAAGCAAGTGAGAAAGATGAACTAACTATGCCTCATAAGCGAGGGCCCTGCTGTCCTAGCTTCCTCAGACCCTGTCCTTTGCCTCTGGACTCAGGCTTTGCTGCTGCCTGGAGCATCCTGAACACTGAGTTCTCCCGCAAGGCAGTAGCAGGGCCAGCACAGGCAGCCCAACGACCTGAGCAATGGCCTTCGCAAGAGCATAACTACCACGTAGGAAGCACTTTAAAGCTCACACACTTCCTTTGTAGCCTTCTCAGTGTCAGGCAGGAAATGGTTAAGCAGGGAAGGCCCTGTGCCTGGCGCTGCAGGCAGGGGAGGGGCAGGGATTAATTACACTGCACAGGAAGTGTAGGCCTCCATCTCTCTGCCCAATGGGGAAATCCATTTTCAATTCTGACCTCAATAGGGAAGTTACTCTTCCTGCCAAAAGGAGTGGAATACAACGTCCCCACGCCCAGAGTGCGGAACCAGAAGACAGAACACAGACAGAGAGAAGCAGCACCAATGGTCCACAAAACTCAGGCAACAGACAGAGCCAGCAGCTTGAGGGAGACAACCTTCCTTAGTAGTCCAGGGATGGGACAACTCTCGATAAACGTCCACTGAAACACAGGATAAGGCAGGGAAACAAGAAAATGCCATCTGATGTGAAATGGGACTAGCAGGAGACACAGAGAAATGTCAGCAGAACCTGGAACCAGACACACCAGACCACACGGCCCACAGGTGCCTTAGCAAAGAGGAAGAGGAAGGTATACTAGATGTCCGCGGAGTATTTTCTGTGATGGTATATATACTTAAACTCATATGTGATAAAAACATATATAGTTCTTATTCCATTTTTCTATCTTTATAAAATCTCAAGCTGAAGAACTCCCCTGGAAATTGTTTCACATAGACAACTGCCTGGGAGAATCCTGCCCTTATGGTTCGAGTCTAGGATCTGATGCTTAGGGTAAGAAGAACCAGGTGAGCATCCCTGACCCCTTCCCCTCTGTGGAATGGGGGCATCAGGAGGTCTGTTTCCATCGAGCTGTGCAACACATTTACATGCTCACACACTCTGTCAGCCAAGGTCCCACCGGAAAACAGAACACCTCAGGCATTTACAGCCAAGGCAACGCAACAGGTGATGGAGAGCTGGGAAGCTGGACAGGCGACAGTGAGATGACTCTAAGGCTGAAGGTCCCTTAGACCTTCAGGGAAGGGAAGAGGCTTTATGGGAGCCACAGATCCTAAGGGCTTTCCACAGGGGACTGGAGAGGAGTGGAAGCTGCTGCTGGAGAAGGTGCCAAGGCAGAGAGGGAGGGAAAGAAACTCCTTCCCCCCAGTCTCCTGTCGGCTGAACTCAGCCAGGGCGAGGTCCCTGCCACGCACAGGGAGCAGAGCTGGGGGAGTTGAGGGACAGATTTGAGAGCCAACAGGCCCAGCACCAGGACTACTGCCATTTAGTCCTGGAAGTAGCCCCAAGAATAGGTGTTATCACTGATGGAGAAACCACGCCTTGGAGACATTAAAGACCAACACAGCCAACGGCACATGACAGTAAATGGGGACACTGAGAGGGAGACTGTGCTCTTCCATCCTCACACCCACACTCTGTCCACCCTCCTGCCCTGGCCACGCAGTGGTGTGGAGGCAGGGACCGCTACTGAGACAGCATGGCACTTCCAAGCTGGTTCTACAGCCGCCGTCCTCAACCTCCTGCTCGTTCCTGTGCCAGGAGCCACAGTCAGGGCACCACATGGTGCTCATGCAGGAGGCCATCGTGGGCCAGGACTGCCAGCCAGGGAGGTGGACTCAGGCAGGGTCTCGCCCAGCCTCCCTGAGTCTCCATTAAAGGCCGCTGTGTGCTTTTCAGAAGGACAGAGCAATGGGCCAGCCCGGGGACTGTGCCAGCTCATTATCCGGCCCTCCTTCTGCTCCCTGGAAGCCCCGGCCCTGCTGGACTGGCCACCATTCTGTGTTCCCGATGTCAGATGGCCTGGTTCCCCTCTCGCTGGGCCTGGTATTTGGTCGATCCTTTGGGCTCCCATTTGGCTCGTAAAACACAAACATCTGCTGGGGTTCTGGTTGGCCTGGGGCAGACTTCAGAGCCGAGAGGGCTGGAGAAAAGTTGAGCGGAGGGGAGGAGGACCAGACAGCCTTTCTGGGGGAGTTAATGAGACTCCGTGTGATCAGGAGCCTTCATCAAGCCAGAGCCTTCATCAGCCCCCCAAGAAGGGAAAGGAAAAGGGAAGATGAATTTTCACGAGTTTCGTTGGAAAGCCGGAGGTAGGATCTGTGGATGCCTTTCCTCCGTGGTGTGTTTCCTCCAACTGTTCCTTTTCTCGCCAGTTGGCTATTATTTTCTAACGCATTTTGATAATTACTTTATCAATCAAGAAAGATAAACAAAAGCCTAAAAATACATCTGAGTGAATGAGTTCCCAGAGCCAGTCAATCTTTAGTACTTTGATTTTTATGATTTTTTTTTTTTTTACAGAGATGCTTGGGAAACAGTTGAAGGGTTTGATTCCTCATTCATTGGTGGTCCAGTAGAATACACTAACCACCAACCTCTGCCCTCCTGGCTCCCGCATATAAGACCAAAGGACTTCAGTGAGTTAAGGTAATGCCATCAAGCAAAATAGACCCCCTACAAAAAACGTATCTAAAGCCTTGTCCTTATTAGAATGACTCTTTGCCTTTGATTTCCTTATGAAGTCAAGGATTATTGAGTCAAGAGTTGGGAGAGCACTTCACATGCCACCTTTTAAAGAAGTAAAATGTAGAGAGTTTGTATCATTGCGACTGTTTAGAAAGAAAGAGTGACGGTTAATGAATAGAGCTCATATTTCCGAAGTCGATTGCTGCCTAGTTGTGCCCTGTGAGTGACCGGACATAAACTGAGCCCGTTAACCTCGTACCTATCTCCAGGTGGCCCTGCCCAGCCAGGCTCATGAAGAGCCCTGGAGGAGAAGCCAGTGAGCGTGGCATTTGGGAAGAAGCACCAGCCTCAACTTCTGCCTTAGTCCTAAATCCGTGATTTGCGAATGGAAAAGTGACTGGGGTAAATCACCCTAGTGACCCGTGGACGGGCTTTCCTGACACCTCCCACCCCATCCTCCTTCCCCAGCTTCCATTTCCCGAAGTAACAGCAGCCCCTACAGGAGGGGTCTGCATCTTCTGTCCTGCCCAGAACAGCGCAGGACCAACATATCCGGTGACCACTCCTCATGATCCACAGCAGGTACCGCAGGGATGTCAGACCTGAAGGAAACCATCCAATTTATAGCTGCTCACGTAAAAGCCATCAGGAGAATCATGAAATGATTCTCCATATGGTGCCCCGTAGCTTCCAAAAACTATATGAGAAAGGGGTTTGGAAGGAATTCTTTTCTTTTTGGAGACAAGGAGGGTGGAAGCCAAGCATCTGTGGCAACCTGGAAAAGACACTCCTCCCCGACACCCACCCCGCTGCATCCCCAGGGGTGGCCCGGAGGATCCGTCTGCACTGGCCCAGGCCCACAGGTCACTGACGTTGGCTGCTTAGGCGTTTCCATTAACCAAGCTTATGTTTTCTAGCATAAATGAACTCTACAGTTACATCGTGCGGAGACTTCGGGACACGGTTTGCCAAATGGAAAAACATTTGGAGGTTGGGAAAATATCTTGCACATAAATTACTGAAGGCACAGAGAATCTAAAAGAGGGATGAAATCAGAAGCCAAGGAAAAGCCGGGAGGGTGCCAAAGAAAAATGGAGAGAGAGAGACGGAGAAAGGAAAGCGATGTAATGATTTCGCTTAATGACCTGCCTTCAGACCGAAAGGCGAGTTCCTAAGCCGTGTTTGAGTCTCATAAAAGTCATGTGCCTGAGTATGGGGAAATATCCTCTAAATGGCTAGATCAAGCCCCCATTTTTCATCCTTTCTCGGTGGAGCTCTTCATTGATTATGTTAAGTGCCGGCCCCTGGTAAGAAACACAAAAGGCTCATTGTCTTTGACTGTGGCAAAGGCCAGTTACGCACTTGTTAATTTCCTGATTTATGGCACTGAGGAGATGGAACAGAGAGGGTGCTTCCCCTCTCTCTCTCTCTCTCTCTCTCTCTCTCTCTCTCTCTCTCTCTCTCTCTCTCTCTCTCTCTTTCTCTCTCTCCCTCATTTGCTGGTGATGGTGGTGGAAACTATTAAAATAGAGGCAGATCAGGAAGTTTGTGATAAAGAAAAGCCAGGCTCTCGCCGACATACAATCTCTCTCTTGGCTTAAGTAAACTTGCTCCTTCAAGGCTTGCCATCAACAGAGTCCGGCTCACGTTTCACCACTAAATCTGAGTCAACAATCTCTAATCTGGACACTGGGTTCGGAATCCAGGCTCAGGTTGCACTTGGAAGCTGACAGCAGGGACAAGAGCAGAGAAAAATACGGCCTTTGTTTCTGGTTTGATCGTCCCCACCAAGCCGAGCTGAGGTCATGTGTCGTTTTCTGTCATCAACAAGATAAAAGTTTGCACCTCTCTGGCCCTGAAATGTCTCTCCTGCCATTTATATTAAGGCCAAGAAGCTCTCTGTCCCAGAATCGGAGGGCCAAGTTTGTGGAGAGCTTAGATTTGGAGTCCTTTTCATCTTTCTGACATGTGATACCCTGACATAGGCAGCCCTTGTGGGGTTGCTATGCAGATATACAATTTCTGAAAAGTTACACCCGGAAAACGAAAACCCTGGATTGGATTAGCATTTCACAAAGAACAGGGATAAAATGTGCAGCAGTTAAGCTAAAAAGCTAAAAAGAAAAAAGAAAAGAAAAGAAAAAAAGCGAATTAAAGTTTCATGAAAACAAATTCTTTTTTAAAGGATCAATAAGTATAAAAGAATCTTATTGCATTCCTGGCCTGCAGTCTGAGCCTAGTGCAGCCACTGCACATGACTGAGATACTCTAACCACATGGTGGAGACAGAAAGGGGGTACCGGGGAGTGTGAAATTCGAGGGCTTCACTAGGGTCCTGTTGTTTCCTAAAACTCTTCCTTTTTCCTACCTATAATTGTTTTATTTGTATTTTATAATAAACCTTCCCTTTTATTTAAATAAACCTAGAAAGAAGAAAAAAATACCGTATCGTCTGAAGGTTCTGGCTAAATGTGCTTCAGCCTCCACTTTCCCTTTCTTTACCAAGGTCAAGGGCATGCCCTCCAGAGCTCACTCACTCGCAACCCAGCCTTTCCTAAAAAAAACATTTTTTTCCAAGTATTTCCAACACCAGAAATTACTTTACATGGGACATGTAAAAATGGAATGTGATATGTTTTGCATGAGATGTAGGAGAGGGGAAATAATGTGAGGTTTTCCTTGTTATCCCAAGACCTGGTGCCTTCCAGCTGAGACCCTTGGTCGCTGTTCTTCCGGTGCCTTTCTGTGAGCTGGCCTTGTCCACACAGCTGGGGAGGTGGCCTCTCACCCGCTGCTCAGGGTACCAGGACATCCCAACAGTCTCAGCCACAGAAAATCTGGAGGGAAGGCCATAGCAGGAAAAGGGAAAGGGGGTTTTGAGGGACACAGAGGATGTGGAGGAGATTTGGGTAACTCAACTGAGCAGCCAGGGATCTATACACCAGACAACTCATTCCATCCACTGGGGATGCAAAGATGAGTTAGCCCTGTCCTTGCCTGCAAGGGACTCCCAGACTGGTCAGAGGAGAGCAGAGGGGTGGGAATACGTACAGCAAAGAGCTATGTATGTGGTGGGTCTCCTTGGGCTTCCATGCTGAATCATGAAACTGGCAATGCTTGTGAAGAAGAGTTCTCACCAGGATGGGACTTTATTGGAAGTTCGTGAGGTCAAGAAGAGATGGGCAATTGACTTTTACTCTAACTCAGGAGATAGGAACCACTTTTATGTTCCTCTGTGTTACTTCTGAGCTTGATGCTCTCAAAGACGAGACGACATATGTGAAAGTGACTGGTGTACGATCAGGCTATGCATGTTATTCATGCAGGCAGGCAGCTATCCACACACAAGGGGGGCCCACAGCTGAATGTGCTCATGGAGTGTGGGCCCTGGGATCACTCTACCTGAACACGGTTCCAGGCTCTGCCACTTACTTGGCCTCTGTGTGCTCAGTTTCCTCATCTGTAAAATGGGGATAGTAGTACTGACCTCATGGGGTTATTGTGAGGCATAAATGAAATAACGTGACTAAGTGGCAGTTAGTAAACTTTGGACAAGTTTTCATTAAAATTAACTGTGGTGTCTATTCCTTCTGGGAGGGGGTTATTGTCTGCTGGTTTGGCCCAAACCTGCATGTGAGGAACAGCTGGGAAAAGAGAGCATCACCCGTTGTTCCAGGTCTGGAAGCAGCTGGAACGACATCATCAGACATGTGTCCCATCGGCTGGTTCAGAGTCAAACTGAGTTATGAGCTGAGTTGACACTGGTATTTCTGCAGCCATCAGAGGAGCACTGCACTTGGGGGCAGAGGGTTCAAATCTTGGCTCTGTCTCTTCCCAGGTGAGGGGCCCGAGCGGTGTGAAGCATGTTATGGATGGGAGCCATTTCTCAGCCAAGGCCCTTCCTTTGCTAGAAGAATGACATAGCCAGGTGGCAACTGTTCATTCCACCTGCAGTCAAGAAATAGAATAAGAGGCACTTTCTGGGTATCAAAATCTATCTTTCCATCTCTAAATGTGTCCAAGGGTCAAAGAATGATCTCATATCTAAGACTTTTCTGGGTAAAATGAGTAACAATTCTGTGACCTGGAATCAGTGTTAAGCCCAGAAACACGAGGGCACTGACTGCTCCTTATCCCCTTGGTGTGGCTCCCAGCACTTAGCACTGGCCTTGCATTTAGAAGCCCAGAGATGTGCTGGCCGATCGGCTGCCTGCAGTGGCACGGGCACCTCCCTCCCTTGGGCACCAGAAACACAAAATGAAACTCTGGAGTCCTTCTGTGTTTGCCGCACAAATGCTCTGGTTTTCAGGGTTTTAATGTCCTCTTCTATCACTAAGCTAGTAGGATAAAAGTGCTTCAACCCAGCCAACGGTTCAGTTCCAAGAGTGGTGGGGAGCTCTTCAAGGATGCAAAGTTAAAAGGGCCACAGTGCCTACCTCCGAGGAGCCCGATGACGTGGAAGACAGTTCAGTATAGCTCCAGAAATGGCCTCGGTCGATTTAAACAAGGGTCATGGGAGCCCAAGGGAGAAGCAATTAATTGCTACTCAGGGCTTCCACCTTGGCCTCATGGAGGGGTGGCATGTAAACTGATCCTTGAAGAAGATGCTTATTAATTTTTAAAGTCGTAATTATAATAATGAGGGCTTTCCATGTGTTGGGCATGTGCCACGGAGGATAAGAGGCAAATAAGACACAGTCCCTGTCCTTAAGGACTCTGCAGACTAGGAAAGGGCACAGGCAGGTGAATAAGCCAAGTGTGCTGTGCCCTGGCTGGAGGTCAGCACGGCGGAGCACCCGCCCCGGGCGGGGCAGGGGAGGGGGGAGGAGGTGGTCTCGGCAGGTTCCGGGGAAAGCCTCACCAGAGCAGTTGGGCTGCGGGAATTGCACAGGGAGGAGGAAGGAAAGACACTCACGTGCAGAGGCACAGGAGTGGGAGAGCGGGAGCGCAGGAACCAGCTCCTAATTCAGGACGGGTGGCCTGTCGGCGGGGCTGGCGGGCAGGGAGCAGGAGTGGACAGAGCTGGAGAAGCAGCAGGGGCCAGAGCTCGGGGGCCTTTGCATGCCACGCTCTGCCCTTGGCTTTGACTTTGTAGGCCACAGAGAACCAATGAAGAGCAACGAATAGGTATGAAATGTCTCGGGGTGGTTCCCTATTGAAACTGGTCAAGGAAGCTAAGCGTCTGTTCCTTGCGGTGGAGGAGGAGGCCGAGGGAGTCAGCAGGAGTCTTGAGTGTCTTGCACCTGGGCCCCAGCCCTGGCCTTTGGCTATGCCACGTGGGCAGCATGAGCTGGCACCTGCAGGCCTGCTTGCAGCTCAAGCTGTCCATCTAGTATCAGGGGCACACCTGTGAGGGAAGGGCATTAAATCCAGGCTCTAGATGTACAATACATAAACCCTGGAAAACACTGAGAGAGTGCTGGTGAGACCAAGAAGTGGTTCATCTTTCCTCAGCCCACTGAGGCAGGGGCTGTGAGCTTTCTTCTCTGGTCTCCCCTTGGCTGGCATCAGGTGTGGGGCCTTGTGTTCAGTGGGGGTTTGACAACCACCAAGGAAAACACTGTCTGGCTTATTTCTCAAAAAGCGAAGCGTCTTCCATGTTTCCCCACATCCAATAAGGTGCAGTGGGCACTACCCATGAACATGCAACCCTCTGGCTTAGTTGCAGATGAGGGCCACTTTGGAATAAAACTGCATCACTGCCACAAATTTACAGGAAGTCAAAACGCCTCTCATGAAGACATCAATAATTTTTCTCCAGATTGGTCGTGGGGCCTGGTCTCTGATGCCAAACCTCCTGGGTTTCAATGCCATTCTGCAACTCACTGGCTGTGTGACCTTGGGTGATTACTAAATTCACTGAGCTGCAGGTTCTTCATATTTAAAGGCAAAATGACAGGCCCTTCCTCATAGGGCTACTGTGGGGATTAAACAAGACAAATGCACACATGCTCGACACATACTAGCTATTGCTTGCATTGTCGTTTCTATTTCTCTTTACACGTAGTTTTGATAGCTCAAGAGAACTGTGCACTCCAGGAGCACTAAGAGAAGGCACCAAAATCAGGAGAAGGAAGAGGAAGGGAAAGGGCTGCTCATGGCTGAGGAGATGCCACGGAGTCTTTTCATGTTGGGACAAAGGTACCTTTTGTTTCCAGAAAGGTCAAGATGTTTGCTCGACAATCTTGGACTACAGACAAAAGTAAAATCAATATCCTGGATGACTGCCTCTATGGCCAAGTTGAGATGCATAATGCTATCGGCGGGGTTCAGACGGAGTCGCCACTGTAAACAGAACCCTGTACCAGAAAGCCTCTGAGATTCTCTCAGGCTCCTTGAGAGAAGGAAACCAGGTCTCCAGAATCCACAAGATGATCACTTGGAGCGAACTGCTCAGGGTGTCTAAGATTTCCACGAACATTCATGTTTTGGTAACATAAATCCAGTAAGTGTGGGACCCTGGACAAGTCAATCCGCTTTTCCAGGCTTCAGTTTTCCCTCATGTAGAACAATAGGATCGGGCTAACTTTACATTGACTAGAACTAGATATTAGTGTACTTCCCACCTTTGAAACTATCTGATGTCTAACTTAGGTACCAAAGGAGAGCCAAATTGACCGATCGTGTTCACATGAAGTGAAAACAAAAGTCTCTCCTGGTCAATGGGGCGAGATGGTGTGTGGATGTGAGTGGAAGCCATGGGGGATGTTGGCATCCTTAGACCTGAATGCTTGGAGCCAAAAAAGGTCAGGACTTGGAGAGCACTTGGAAAGGACACCACACCTGGGTCTACAGGCCCCAAAACTCACTTCCCATGCACCACATGCTGTCCACGACGGACGTGGGCGGGAAGCAGGCCCCCGAATGGACTGAGCGGGCTCTCGTCTGCAGACACGCACGGGCCGCTGCAGCTCGGGAAGGGTCAGTGCCATCCCTAGAGCTCACCATCTTTTAAGAAAACTTTTTAGCTCTATTGTAAAAAATGTTTCTCAGGAGGAGAAAAGTGAATACTTTCTGTAACAAGGAAAATAACAACAACAATAGTCATAATAATGAGAAAAGCCAAATAGGCACATGTAAATACATTTTTTCTTAGAGATTTATTTTCGTTTGATGAATCTGACACCAGTCAGGGAGAGAGGAGCATGTTGTGAGCCCAGCAGGAAAATGAGCGCCCACAGGAGGGGCTGCTTCTTCCTGCGTGGGTGGGTTTGGTGCTGGGGTTTATCTGTTTTTTTAATTTGTTGCTGCAAATGTTTCTTTTGTTTACTTTTATAAATCTCTCCCCGGGCTTGCGAGCTTCCCCTCCCTCCCACCTCCCATCCCCTGCCCCCAAATTTCATTTTTAAAAAGCGAGCTCGCTCGCCAGGTGTGTCCCCTAAGCTCTCACAGCTCTAATAAATAAGGAGCACCTGTAAAACAGTAGCTTGACGTGTTAAGTGAGTCTGTACAAAGGAGAATATAGAAATACAGTATGTACACCGCATCCTCGGCCCGAGGCGCTTCAAGGCTGCATGACACCTCCTGGCCCGGCCCGCCCTTGCCCCACCACCCCTCCTGCTGGGGCCATGCAGCCTCCTGGGACAGGGGCACTTGGACCCCTCTAGAGGGAACAATTGCTTTATTTGAGTTAGTAAACAGATACACTGAATCACAAGGTGATTTGATTTTTTTTTTTTTTTAGTTTTCTTCTTTTTTTGATTTTTTCTTAATTTTTTTCTCTCTCTTTTTTTTTTTTTTTTCTGTACTCATCAGAATGGGATACTCCACAACTGTCTCACCGACTCAGTGCCAGTACACATGCTCTAGAGGACTTCTGGACTCGCAGCTACAACTGTACAAGTGCACACAAGTGAATCTACCCTGTTATCCTCCACCCACTGATTGAGGATCGAATTGCACATTTCTCTTAACCATGACAGGAGAAAGCAAACAGTGAAACAGAATCATGGGCGATCTTTCTCACTTTCCCTCTTGTTTTCATTGGTTTGTCCATACTATTCTAATTATCATGAAAGGGCTCTGCGTATAGAGAGATTGTCTCACTGACTTCCTGGATCACCAAAAACCATCAGGGCTGAAATTTCATCTGAGTCTTTCGTGACGCCCAGCAAATATTCCCCCTCGGATTATTTTACACCTTGAGGGCATTTTGGTCTTCAGTTCAACACTCTTGCTCTGTTCCCAAATGGGGCGCTATTTAGGGGAATTTAAAGAGAAAGCTGAGAAGAATAAACATTTACCGAGTTCTCTTGGCATTCAGTCTCTGAAAAACCACAGTATAAACTATTCATGCTGCTTCTTACATCTGTCAAATCGAAAATTAAAAGCCATAAAAGTGTAACACTGAAAATATGGCATCAAAAAGGATAAAGGTGGCCTTTGTAAAAATAACAAGAAAAGTATATTAGCCAATAAAATATTCTAACTCTTCATTTAAAAGTGCATCCTGGGCAGGACAGAGACGAACCTGAAGTGCTGGGACTCCAGCACCATCCCTCTCCGCCGCCAAAACATGAACAGTATAGGTCCAGAACCGTACAATGCAAATCACAATTCTTAGTGTAGCAGCAAAACCACAGCAGTTTTTAAAAAGATTAAAAAAAGATTTTCGTTTTCCAATCCGTATCATCTTCCAGCCCCAGCCACTGAGCCTTGAAGATGGAGCGGGGAGAATACCTACATTGGTCCTTGTGGCTTGTTGGTGTTTTGTTTTTTTAAAACCAGGGTGAGATCCCTAAGTTCCTCTGGGGAGAAGCAGAGGTGGTGGCAGCAGGAAGGCTGGGCCTGCTTGGTGGGTCCAAGGCGCGCTGGCTTCTCTGGGCTGGAGGCCACCAGGGGAGGGCTGCTTCCTCTGAGATGCTTAATGACAGGAAGCGGCTTTATTTGCTTGAGTTTTAGCCAGAGGGGGTGGTGAGCTGACCAGCTGGTGTCATTGGATGGCGTGACATAGTTTGCTCTGGGCCCTCTCTCCGTGAGTGAGTGTTCCTGCAAAAAGAGGAGAAGGGGCCGTCAGAATCTACGGGACCAAAACCCCCCCTCCGCCCAGCTGGGGAGAACCCAGGCGTGAGTCAGACGGCAGCACACTCTCCGGCCCGCTGCAGCGCAGACCTCAGACAAGCCCCAGAACGGAGGCAGCACAGTGGGATAGCAACAGGAGCTTCATTCACGGTCTGCTCAGGGTCAACCTTGCCAGCTTTGTGTGAGGAAATGAAACTCGAGTTGCTTTTTGGAATACCATAATGAGCACAGTGCACCACGCCCTCGCCCAAAGACCACAGCATCCTTTGCAGCCCAGCAACTTTCACCCTCCACATGACTGCATGCTGAACTAGCGGGAGGTCTGTGAGTCACCCAAGGTCATCCCAAAGCCAGGTGAGGTCACGGGGGACCCTGAAGCTCCAGACCTCAGCCCTGTACTCCACGTAACTCCTCACCCCTGTACGCCCTGGTGTTTGCTGCAAGGAGGGCCAAGAGAATCACTTTTTAGCAAATGAAAGATTACCGTGGACACATACACCTCTCTTCAGAAGTTTCCTACAGAGGCAATTAAGCGGGAAGAAATGCTTGCTCCTCTCTGTTTGTGCGTCTGGCCTGCCAAAGGTGGACCATTCACATCTCTTCACATCCAAAACAAATAGCAGCACAGGACTGGGAGACAACGGACCAACCTTGCGGTCCCAGGGCAGAGGGTCTGAACAGGACTTTGAACCAGGAAAGTCAGTTTCTGGGGAACAACCATCCCTACATTTGCCAAGACATCAGGCTCCGCCTCTTTGTCCCTGCTGGTTTATTTCATTTGTCACTAGTTCGTTGGTTTGAAGTATAGCCTCCTGAGGATACTCAGTCACTCCTGGAAAGTGGCCACTTAGAAATCTGCCAACCAAACTGTAAAGCCCCTGTGGGCTGGGGTTGTGTCTGTTTTGCTCATGTCTCTGCATCCAGCGCCTAGTTCAGACCCTGTAGGTGCTCGACACACTTTTGTCAAGCGAGTAAGAGTCAAGCAGCTCCGTTCTGCCATGCCCCCAGACCGCACCCTTTTTTCCTGCCGACAAATGGCGATGTCGGAAACGTGAATGGGGAAAATCAGGCTAAGGTGAAGTGTTGACAGAGGACTTGTAACATCTTTACAACTGTTGAGATTTTTCTTAGAACAATGAACAAATAATTTCAGAGAGGGGACAGAATCGAGGACTTGAACGGGACCCCAGAGGTAATACAGTACAATTTCCTCCTTTTATAGATGAAGAAATGGAGGCTGCAAAGGGACCTGGAAACTTGCTCAGAGTGTTTGCAACATGAATTTAGCAAGAGTATGATGAGGTCAAAATGCCCATCGGGAGGACTAAGTAGAAGCTTGTGCTTTTAACGCTGCTATCCAAATCTTGGTGTTAATGGCAACGATAATAATCACCAGCCAAAAACAAGGTTTGAAAATCTCCATGTGCACGACAGGAAATGCCTGAGTTCCCCAAATCACATTAAATCACCAGATCTGTGTGTATTTAATATGTATATTAAATAACCAAAGTGAAAATGCAAAACACCACAAATATGCAATGGGGGTGGAATTACAAGGCCATGGAAACCTTTTCATTTGCCATGGTCAGATTTGGAAATGCGGGTATTTATCTCTGAGTAAAGAGCTCACAGTTGATTTCTCTCTCTCTCTCTTCCTTTCTTTCTTTTTTTGAGAATAAGAGACAATGGAGAGAAGAGATACAAAAACAAAAGCACGGAGAGCCACCATCCAATGTGGGGCTGGGAAGGAGCTGCAGAAACAAGTGAATGCGAGGACACAAGGGCAGCTTCTGGGGACAATTCTTTTGCGTTTATCAAGCACAGCTTGGAAGCTGCTGTGCGGGGAGGGAAACCATCCCCATCCCTGGGCCTGGGACCAAGAGTGACCGAATCTTGTAGTCAGAGGGGACCTCCGAATTCTTTCTTTAAAAGGAGGGAGGGAGAGTGTTTAACATTTTTTTCCAGCAACTTGGAAACACCACCATTCTGAGTTGCTGACTTAAGAATGCGGCAACTGCTTTCTCAAGGAGGTAACTTTTTTCTTTAATGTAATCACTACCAAAAAAAAAAAAGAGGAATATTTCTCACATAAGTTTCTTTATATTCAAATCACCTTTGGACAAAGACCAAACATGGACAGCATCAGCCTACTTGAAGAAAATTTCCAGGCTTTCACAAGAGACTGGGGAAAATGGGATTATAATGAGAGCCATTCTGGAACCTTAACTACAGCGTTCGCCATCCCAAACACTATAATAATCATTATTATTCTCTGGTATCTATTATTGTCTGGTAAATAATATGTGTTTTCCCCCAAAGTTCTAACGGGTGCAGCTGCACCACACTCTATTTTTCGCAGCCCCGTTCCTGCTACTCTGAAAGCCTGCTCACACGAAGCTTATTTTAAGAGAATGATAAAGTAGACAATTTGTGCTGTTTCCGTCCCTCTCACCACATACTTGCCGTGTCTGGGACACCCCTAAAGGCCAGATGGTGGCAGTACAAGTCCCTTTCTGCCGCTACCATTTGAGGAGGGGGTGGTACTGAAGTCACCCTCATTTGTTCTGCTGGCTCTGACTGGTTCAGGGCAGCCCCCTTGTTGGAGACACAGGAATAGACTCTGGAATCAATGACAATGAAGAACCAAGCTTGGGCTTCACTTTCCTGATATTTATTGGTATGCAAGGTGTGAAACTCAACAGAGCGGAGAAGTGAGCTTGGATTTTTAGTAAGTGATCATGGCAGGAAGTTCCAGAACCTTGAGCTAGTTCTTTTTTTGCCCTTGTCAAGCAGAGGGATTATGGGAGATCTGTCCTGTCTGAATTTTTTGATCTGTGCAAAGGGAAAATTACGACACTAAGTGAGACAGAGACCCGAGTTGCAGTCCAGGATGCTTCCGACTAGCTGTGTGGCCTTGGCCCTGCTCCTTAATCCCCCTCCCCCACCCACTTGATTTTTCCTCTATGAAGTGGGGGCCTGGGTGAGATTTTCTATTACATCTTCCATCTCTCTCATGTTGTGATTGTGAGATCTTTGGACAAACTCCATTATACAACATGCAGAATTATAAACTTGAACGGCTGGATGTTAATCTGTTACCAGTATATAAAGAAGCCTCCTAATTTCTGGACTCTGAAGTTCAAAATTTCGGAATGAGTCTCCCTCTATGAATCACACATACACATCCATGGCAGAGATTTTTGGAGCACCCCTTAAAGAAGGGGGTTCTGGAGAAGTGGCCGTACTTGTGCCTCACACTTGGGTTTTCCTCTGAATTGAGGGCTTGTCTGACAGCAGGACAACCCACCCCTGTTACATGGAGCATCACACTCACACAATTACATGCAAATAGGCCCTTCTTTCATACCACATATGTATGTACCATATATGAAGACTAGCACCACAATGTGTGGTCTCCATCAGGCATGTGTGTGCCAGGTATCTTCAGAATTCCAGGCCTACCTGCCCCTTCTGACCAGAGGAATGAAATATTCCTCTTTGTGGAATCATAGCTGCACACCAAATGCATTGAGGCAATCTCTGCCCACCTGGTGAGTCCCCTTTCTGTGTCATCAGGGAAGCCTTGTTAAGAATGGGATTTAGTTACTCATCTTCATTTATCACACAAAAATTTCTAGAGAATTACAGAGAACAAAAATATGCGTGAATACTAATAAATTCTTTCCACGTTGAAACTATCAAAATATGGCCATTCTCACCTTTACTTCTTTGACTTTACAGCCTAAGACTTACGCTGGTTACATTTCATAAAATGTCCAGGCACCACTCTCAAAAGTAAATGCATGTCCAGAGAAAAATGTCTGTCTTACTCTACACCCCAATATTTCCAAACTAGCCCTTCCATGGTGTGAGATTCCACCTCTACCAGGACGCCTGCCACTATTAATCTAACCCATTTTCCAAACTTTTCTTATTTCCTTCCTCAAATATCTTTGTGTTTAGCATAATCAAAATCCTGTAGGTCTGTGCTGTCTTACTCGTTTAGAAGGCACGCTCCCCATGTCTGTCATATTTATTCCCGGGAGTCTAAAACCCAGTGGCATCAGCTCTATGATGTGCAAGAAATACCTGCTGCCAGCCAGCTTGCCTTTGTCCAATTACCCAGGCCCTAGCAGAGATCCACTCACTCGGGCTCGTCTGCCCATCACTTATCACAGTTAAATACAGCCATTACGTGCTGGCTGCGGCAACGCTGTTTATCTGGGACAATAACGAGTCCCTGAGGACTGGATTGCTCTCAGGTAGCTGCAGCTATTCTGGGACACTCACAAGGGTAGAGCTCTGTGGTCAATGAACAGTGCCGCCTGCACCAGCTGATAAACCCCGAGTGCGATGCCAGATAGTGGTCCCCACACCAAGCCCATCCCAGGAAGGGCTACAGCTTGGTGAAGTTTTGCCAGAAAGTGGTTCCCTCCCTCCACTGTCAACTACTGCTTCATAAAGAGTTTTGAAATGACTTTCACCAGGATAGAAACTGTTTTCATTTTTGAAGTGGATGGCATCTCTTTTCTTATAGCTCACTAATTGTCGAAAATACAGGCATAACCTCAGAGATATTGCAGGTTTGGTTCCAGACCACTGAAAAAAAAAAAAAAAAATGAATATTGCAATAAAGTGAGTCAAACAAATTTTCTGGTTTCCCAGTGCATATAAAAGTTATGTTTATACTACACAGTAGTCTATTAAGTGTGCAACAGTAGTATGTCTAAAAAAACAATGTACATACCCTAATTAAAAAGTACTTTATTACTAAAAATGCTAATGATCATTTGAGCCTTCAGGGAGTTGTAATCTTTTTGCGGGTGGAGGGTCTTGCCTGGCTGTTGAGGGTTGCTCACTGCTCAGGGTGGCGGTTGCTGAAGGATGGGGTGGCTGTGGCAATTTCTTAAAATAAAACTACAATGAAGTTTGCTGCATTGATTGACTCCTTTTTTCACGAAACATTTCTCTCTAGCATATGATACTGTTTGATAGCATTTGACCCACAGCAGAACTTCTTTCAAAATTGGAGTCAATCCTCTCAAACCCTGCTGCTGTCTTATCAACTGAGTTTATATAATATTTGAAATCCTTTGTTGTCTATTTCCACAATGTTCCCAGCATCTTCCCCAGGAGTAGACTCTATCTTAAGAAACCACTTAATTTGCTCATGCGTAAGAAGCAACTGCTTATCTGTTCAAGTTATATCCTGAGACTGCAGCAATTCAGTGCTATCGTCAGGCTCCACATCTGATTCTACTCCTCTTTCCACCCCCACCACATCTGTATTTACTTCCTCCACTGGAGTCCTGAACCACTCGGTCATCCATGAGAGCTGGAATCAGCTTCTTCCAAACTCTTGTTAATGTTGATATTTTGACCTCCTCCCATGAATCATGAATGTTCTTAACAGCATCTACAGGAGTCGTTTCCAGAAAGTTTTCAATTTACTTTGCCCAGATCCATCAGAGAAATCACTATCTATGGCAATAGCCTTACAAAATGTATTTCTTCATAAGACTTGATAGCTGAAATTACTCCTTGACCCATGGGCTGCAAAATCGGCTTTAGCAGGCATGAAAACAACATTAATCTCCTTGTACATCTCCATCAGAGCTCTTGGGTCACCAGGTGCGCTGTCAATGAGCAGTGATCTTTTAAAAGGAATCTTTTTTTCTGAGCAGTATGTTTCAATGGTGGGCTTAAAATATTCAGTAAACTATGCTGTAAACAGATGTGCTGTCATCCAGGCTGTGTTGTTCCATTTATAGAGCACAGGCAGAGTAGATTTAGCATAATTCTTAAGGGCCCTAAGATTTTTGAAATGGTAAATGAGCATTAGCTTCAACTTAAAGTCATCCACACCTAATATTAGCTCCTAACTAGAGAGTCTGACTGGCTTTGAAGCCAGGCATTGACTTCTCCTCTCTAGCTATGAGAGTCCTAAATGGCATCTTCTTCCAATGTAAGGCTATTTCGTTTACACTGAAATTCTTTGTTTAGTGTAGCCACCTTCATCAATGATCTCAGCTAGATCTTCCGGATAACTTGCTGCAGCTTCTCCGTCAGCACTTTCTGCTTCACCTTGCACTTTTCAGGCTTCTTTCCTTAAACCTCATGAAGCAACCTTCGCTAGTTTCAAACTCTTCTTCTGTGGCTTCCTCACCTCACTCAACCTTCATAGAATTGAGTAGAGTTAGGGTTTTCTCTGGATCAGGTTTTGGCTTAAGGGAATGTTATGGCTGATTTGATCTTGTATCCAGACCACTCAGACTTCCTCTCTATCAGTCATAAGGCTGTTTTGTTTTCTTACGTTTGTGTGTTCTCTAGATTAGCTCTTTTAATTTCCTTCAAAAACTTTTCCTCTGCATTCACAACTTGGCTGTTCAGTTCAAGAGGCCTAACTTTCAGCCTGTCTCAGCTTTTGACATGCCTTCCTCACTAAGCATAACCACTTCTAGCTTTTGATTGAAAGTGAGAGATGTGTGACTCTTCCTTTCACTTGAACATTTAGAGGTCACTGAAGAGTTATTAATTGGCCTAATTTCAATGTTGTGTCTCAGGGCATAGGGAGGCCCAAGGAGAAGGAGAGAGATGGGGGAATGGCCAATCAGTAGAGCAGTCAGAGCACAGACATGTATCAGTCAAGTTCGCCATCTCCTATGGGCATGGCTCACAGTGCCCCAAAGCAATGACAACAGTAACCTCAAAGATCACTGATCACAGATCACCATAATGGATATGATAATAATGAAAAAGTTGGAAGTATTGTGAGAATTCCCAAAATGTGACGCACAGAGACAAAGTGAGCACGTGCTGTTGGAAAAATGATATTGATAGACTTGCTAGACTCAGGTTGCCACAAAGCTTTAATTTGTAAAAATGCAATATTTGTGAAGCACAATAAAATTATACATGGCTATAATTGGAAAACATCCCTTCTCCGTTCTAGTGTGACTGTGGTGGGAAATAAGCCATGGTAAAGCGAAGGGTGTGGGGACCAAGGGTGAGTTTCCACTTAGCTCAGGGTTAGGCTCGGGTCTGAATCGCAGCTTTACCATCACGATGCTGCTCACCCCGTGGCTCTGATAAGCTAAGGCTCATGTATACTAAAATATTTTTAAACTAATTACAAGGCCTTGTTTTTTATTTTTTATAATTTTCTCCTTTAGTTCTCTCTCTCGTTTTACTCTTTAATCAATCAAAATCACAACCATACAAGACCCCCTGCTGGAAAAACTCCATCTTTAATTCTTTGTTTTACAAATGACAATTTCATTTTTCTCTGCTTGGTTGGTTCTGTTTGTTCTCACAAGTGGTCATTGCTATTTCTTGCTGACCTCTAAAGGTTCCTGAGGGACAAAGAACCCTGGATCATGGAACCCCCTCTTGCGCACTCATGGGGTCCTTATCTTTACCCTGGACAACTGGTCTTCTTTACCATGAGTCCTTTCTGGAACCTGGGAGTTCAAGCGAACCAAATCGCCCTGCCTCCAGCCCTCTTCTAAAAGCAGAAAGGGATTGATGACATTTCATGGACTTTTTTTTTGTTTACAAAGGCACTAAAGCAGGTGGCTCCATCCATTCCCCAAAAGGAAAAACAGAATAAAGAAGAATTACATGATATAGCTAATGTTCTGCAGGAAATTTTGAAGACATTTCCAGCCCTGTGTCCCTGGTTTTCAAGACTAAGCAATTTGTGGTTTGTGTTTCCCAATAAAGGAGTGAAATATGGTGCTAGGCATTTTTATATACTTATTTTTCTTGAAAACAAATACATTTTATATATTTGTTTCACTTGTACACTTATTGCATGGAAACAATAATGCTACTGAAGTATTTATTATTATCTCCATTTTACAGATGAAGAACTTTGCCAGAAAGGTCAAGGAAATTATTTGCTCAAGGTCACCAGCTAGAAAGGGCAAAGCTGGATGGAAGCCCAGGTTCTAGGACCCCAAAGTCCAGGCCCGCCTAGGGAGTGCTGATCCCCTCTTTACCCTGACAGTAGGGGGAGCGGGGGTCACAATGTCAGAGCTGTAAGGGGCCTCAGAGACATACATAGTCTAGCACCCTTGCTTTGCAAACAAGAACTCTGAGAAGTTATTTGATAAGAAAAATATGCATTTTCATTCAAGTCCCATCCTGTACACAAACTGATGTCAGTTCATGTGACTCAGCAGGCCCCTGCCCGGCAGCTCTAGCCCTTTGTGAGTACAAGAGCAGGTGTCACTGTGTCCCTGGTAGAGTGGGAGATGCTAAGTCCTAGACGAAGTAAGTGACTCGTCTACGGGGTCAGTAAAAGGCCAGGGTCATATTCCTCTTCTGATTTCTACCACACCGTCTCTCGAGATGGCTGCCTTCCAAAAATTCTGCCTTGGACAAAAAACCAGATATTTATTGTATTAAGATCAAGTTTGTTACTTCTCTATGTTACAGGAACACAGAGAAAAAAGCAGCTTTGTACGACAAGTGGCTATGACCTGTGGGTCAACAGCAGATTTTAAGATTTTCGGTGAGGTCTGGAAAAGCAGTGTTTCCCATACTTTATTTTTGCTTTACCACTAGTCCATTAGCAGAGAGAGAGGGAAAGCCTCCTATTAGTGGAAACTCCATTGTAAAAAGTAAGAGCAAGAATACTGGTTTCTCCCCTGAACAGCAAAGATGATGAGGAATGTGGTTAATAATTGCTTTTCCTCTGCCCTTTAGCCCATCCTCTCCAGATGTGCAGGTATGACCTATTTTCTGCCTGAAATCAGCTGCCTAATGTGAGGAAGCCATGCAGTGGGTGGCAAAAACATGACTCCGTTCCTTGGCACAGGGCGTGTAACTCAAGCGGCTTCGGTCGGATCCCGTGTCCCACTGCGAGGAAAGGCAGATGAGGACTCAGGTTCTAATCCTGGCTGCGCCACTCTGTGACCTTGGGCATTCGCTCTTTTCGTCGCAGCCTCTCCTTGTACAAGTGGAACCAGAGATCTTATGAGAATCTCTGGAATGGTTTTCCTAACCTCTGAGGTTGACGACGTGGAAGTGTTTCATTATTTTCCATTACACGTCTGAGGGAAGAAGTTCTGGGCTGCAGGGGCTACCATGACAATTCTTATAATAAGCTGCTTCTACGAGCCAGGTAGCTCCCGGGCATTTTAATTTATGTTATTTACATTGGAGAGGATAACTCTGTGAAGCAGTGAGTATTACCTTCATTTTTTGTATGTAAGACACGCCTGGAGACTGTGGAGCCAGGCTGTCAGTCAAATCCCAACACTGCCATTTCCCAGCCACGTGACTCTGGGTAGGATATGCAACATCCCTGGGCTCGGTCTCTTCATCTGTAAAATGGGTTTAATGATGCCATCCCATAGCATTGTTGGTATGTAGCATTTGGAACACTGCCTACATGTAGAAAGTGCTCAATTAATATTAGCTGTTATAATTATTTAATGAGAAAATGCAGAGAATGCAGAGAGGTGATAAAACTTGTCCCAATCCTCACAGTGGGAAGCAACATAGCCAGTTTTCAAATCCAGGTCTCACTCCAGCCCTGTGCTCTTGCCAATGTGGCCTTTCTAACAGGACAGTAAGTACCATCCCTAAGGCACCCAGATGAGCCACACTTACAGTTTCCTGATCTGTCTCCCACAACAATCTTCTCAGTCCTCAGACATAGAGATTTAGAGAGATTAAGTCCCCTCCTCTCTCACCTGGTAAGTGGCTCAGTGGGGACATGAACCCAGGCCAGCCCAACTCCAAAGTGGTGTTCTTTTCCACTAAAACACACTGCCACCTTCCTTCACTACTGGGAGCCCACTGGTGCCACATGTGGAAGCTTCAGAAGGTTTACAGACTGGGAAGTCAAAAAAGATAAAAAGACATCTCCAAAAGGCTTGCCAAACTCCCTTAAAAGTAGCTGCAGACCCTAGAGGTTCTGATTCTGATTCTGAGTCAATCTCTGTAGGTGCCTGAGGAATATACAGCAAGCCACCCAGGGCTTCCTGTTGCCCTTCAGTGCAAGGACAGGGAGTCTGGACGTCCCTGCGGATCACTGCGCAGCCTCATTGGTGAAGTCTGGGGCTCAGAAAGCCCTGCCTGCCTCTGCCCGCCCACAAGGCAGCAGCCCACACCTGTCTTCCCCCGCTGGCCTAAGACTCAGAGCGCTGGTGGTCAGCAGAGGGCAGGCCCTGCTTCTGTGGTCACCTGGGGCCAGCCAGCACGCTCTTTCACTGGACTTTGGAATGGTCCGTTGGCTGTGAGGTTTCCTTCCACTATGCGCTATGATGTCTCCCTAGGCCCCCTGTGGCCTAAGAAGTTCTTCCTCTCACTGTACCATGACAATGGCTTCACACACTTAACACATAGACGTGGCAGCCCACACCTCTCACACTCCAGTGGTAACACTCCACAATGTCTAGAATCTACCTCTGGTAAGCAGCCTGTCATCAGAACGCAACCATCAGCTTTAGCAACGCCAGTCTTTCTGCCTATGCATTGAGTCCTTTGCTCCAGCCAAGTGAACGGGAAGGTGGTCCCTAACGCAGCTTGCTCTTCTCCGCACCTGTGCCTCCGCCATCCCCCTGCAGCCCTCACCCTCCGCTCCTGCCTGCCAGCTCACGGCCCTGAGAGGTGCAGAACCTGACTCTGAATTCATCTGCTCTGAGGCTCCCTAGCAAGGCAATCCCTTAACTCTTCCTCCATGGAGATGCTTCTCATTCATTAGCTCAACAAATACATGTGTGCCCACTCTGCCAGCCCCTGTGCTGGGCACTTGGTGACAACAGCGAGGGAACTGGATCCAGTGCCTGCCCTTGCCGAAGCCTACTGTCCACAGTGTCACATCAGTTTGCAGGTTCTGCATGTTGCCTGTAAAAGTGACCTTGGCTGTTTCTGGTCTTTCTCAGGAGGTTTTTAGCTGTTTGAATCAAGTCAAAGACTCCCGCCACACCCTCCCCCACTCTATCTTTTCTCTGTTTCTTTTTTTCTCTCTCTCTTTCTATCGCTTAATAACACAGTGACCTGAGCAAAGTCAGTGTTGGATATTGTTAGTACAAAAGGGATATGTATTATCCTCTAGGGAAATAAATGAGGACTATCTTCGAACCATGAATGAGCAAAAGAGAACTGCCTCCCTCTGTTTGGATAAGATTAGGAGTTATTAAATTTTGTAGATTGTAATATATGAATTAAGTGTAAATTAAAGATTTATAAAATCCAAAGGTAGGATTTTTTAAAAGTTATCATCGCTGTGCATAGGCCACACACACACACACACACACACACACACAGCTGAGAGAAGCTGATCAGTTGATTAGACAGTGAGAAGTGCTGTCAAAAGCAGGACTCGAACCCTGAACCAGTGACCCTCATCTGCATTTGCAGGGTCATAATGTTTTTCACCAAAAGCTTTTCATACTTTCACAATTAGTATTTGATATTCATGTTGCTCGAAGCTTGTGGGACATGAAAATAGCCATTAAGTCCCATGTTTATGATGCCATCATATAAATGGGAGGAATGGAGGGACCTGGATGTATTTTTTCGGTTTGGCAAATCCTAGAACTATTTTTTCAAACATTTGGGGTTTGGCTAAAACCAAAACTTATTTTGCCAAGCACTTTGGCCTTAATTTTTAAACCCATGTGTATTTTAAAAGAAATTCAATCTATATGTTTCTGACTCATTTACACTTAACTCATGAAAATGCTGCTTGGTAAGAGCTATTAGATGTCCAAGTAAGTTTATGAGCCTTTTAAAGCCTTCTTTCCCCCCATTCTTACCAGAAAGTTGTATTTTGCCAGCCATAAAAGAGGTGAGCCCCAGGGGCCTGTGATAAGTTTGAAATTTATTACCTCCAAAGCTTAAATGGATTCTGAGTTGGGAAAAGGTTTTCCCTCTTCGTCTTTTTATATTAAGTGCACAAACAGGCTACCTACAATAAAGACAGCACCCTATGTCTTAGCTTCCAAGATGGCTGAAGGAAAATAGGAAAGAATTCAATCTAACCACCAATAAGTCGTCCCTAAGACATTTCAGGGGAACAATATGACACTTTAAGTTCCTGTAAACACAGATTGATATCCAACACTCTAACGGGAAGTTTTACTAATTATTTTTAGGATAAGAAAAAGAAGTGGCACTCAACACAGTTTAAGTTAGAACACTTTATCTTTTGAGTACTGGGGAATTTTTTTTTTTTTAATCACAGACAACCAGCCCTGTTTATGACTTTTTAATATATTTTTAAAATAAGCTGAGTTTACTAAAAGTGACATTTGAATTAAAACCAGAAAAGCGAGCAGAACGTGCATGCATACTGCAGTGACTTCACCCTGTATCTTTTATAACGATGTTCAGATACCACTCAATTACAGTATTCTAGTGGGGGAAGGCTTTTGGATAAAGTACTTAAAAATGGCTTATAAATATTTAAAGTATAAGCATCTAACAAATCATAATGACAAAGTTTTACATTTGACCACATGTGCTCCAAATATCTTGAAATTACTCTAAATATGGGTTTAAAATATCAAAAGGGCTTGTTGATGGGATGCAGAACTTTGCAGAGAAACTTAAACCTGATCATTCTTGCTCCCACAACACCCAATCTGCACAATTTTTAAAGTGTGCATGTGTAGATTTCTTTAGAAAAAGATCATGTTACAGTCTGAATTTCCAAAACAAGAGTAGAAGGATGAAATATAGGGTTTCCTCTTCTCTCACCAAATGCAGTTTAGCCACTTTGTTTCTAGATAATTTGTTATTGTAGGTTGGCTCAAATTTAAGACAGTAACGTTTTAGAAACACTTGGAGAACTAAGCCAGCTGCAAGTAGGATATCATTACAAATTGAGACACATGTTGTATGGGAATACTATTCATTTTCAATACCAAAAACATGTCTGGGGAAATAAGCCATGCAAATGAGGGAGAGATAGACTTTTTAATTACCTTTTTTTGGACTTCAGGTCAATGTTTCATATCAAATGAGTCCATAAAGTATGTTTCTCCCTTTTGTTCCTTATACTAGCAGTCACATTCTTACTTCTCTTTTTACCCCCAAACCCCCACAACTTGCTATCATATCAAATAAAGACAACAGCCCAGAGGTTCAGAGGGGACACGATGAGACAACCAGTGCTGGTGCAGCCACATGTCTGGATGGGAATGAGCCGGGGAGCACGGGGAGCTTCGACGTGGCTCAGTCCTGACCCCTCCGCTCCCTGGAAAGGCAATTCTGCTCTTGGGCTCCCAGCGCCCTGTTCAGCGTTGTGCATTTGGGCGACGTGGTAAGATTGCATGAGCAGTTTTTGCTTATGACCATAATTCAGTCCTAGGGGGCGGCAGAGTTAAGAGATCCCAGGGGCGGCTTGACTGGTTTCCACTTTAAGAATATTTAGTACATTTAGGAACTATTTTAAAGCACTAGAGACTAATTCCCAGTTTTTGTTGTTGTTGTCATTTGTTTTTGCTCCAATCGTTTTCATGATAATCTTTTGAGTGATCCCTGCAATGACTCACTGTGAGTGTGTGTATTTGCCCCGCTTGTCGATGGCCTCGTGTTCTCGATCCTGAACCCGCCCTACTTCCTTCTCAAGCAGAGAGCTGTGGAAATCCACAAATTCGGAGAAGAGCGCTACGCCGTTAGTCTTTAGAGCTGGCCTCTGAGATGGCATTTACTCCAATTCCTTCAGAATGGGACCCCTTTAAATGATGCCAGTGCTAAACTGTTTATTTTTTTTAAGCTAATTTATTTCTTTCTCCAAATGAACTCCTTTTAGGCCTTTTGAGGCATTAAGAAAAAAGTTTACATATGCCTTAACATCCATCCACATAGAAAGTGTTATGTACTTAAAATGGCAATTGAAGGCTATAAAATAATTCTGTGCAGGACATGGTGGAAGAAAATAGAATGGCCACCTCCTGGCCCTTTGGCACGGTCTCTTAGACAGGAAAAGTCTGGAAAAGGCAGGGTGTTCGGGTGGAGGTAAGTGTTCCACGCCATGAGGTAAGTGTTCCACGCTGCAGTGTATTTTGGTCCTCAGAGCTCTGCCCGTCCGCAGTGCTTGTCTGCACGGCGGTAGGTGTAAATGATTGAACCATGATGCACAGACAGCAGCCCGGGCTGGCGAGGGGGTGATTCACTGGGAACCAGTGGGGGAGCTTGCTTGTTACTAGCAGGTCTAACGTTTCCCCCTTTCCAAGCACGCTCTCTCCAGGTGAAGAAACATACCAGGGAGCTAAGGAGGATGGGTA